>PKSG01000514.1:22751-77202 GCA_002916505.1 Tolypocladium paradoxum
CGCCGCCGCCGCGGCGCTGGTGGCCACCGTCGCGGCCCAAGCCGGCGACGACGCCAATGCCAGCATCAAGGTCTGGGCCGCCGTCGCCTACATCAACAGCGGCGAGCGCACCCCCCTCATCGGCGGCCTGCGGACCGTCCTGACCCCCGGCGGCGCGCAGCAGCTGTGGCGCCAGGGCAGCGCCTTTCGCAGCCGCTACTTGACGGGCGGCGGCAGCGACAGCAATAGCAACAGCACCGGCGGCGTCGCGCCCATCCAGAACATGCCCAAGGATGCCATCGACAACAGGCAGCTCGCCGTCTTGTCGCAGGCCGACGACTGGGTCGCCGCCGGAGCCCTGGCCTTCATCCAGGGCCTGTATCCCGCAAAGACGGGTGCCTTTGTCGACGCCGCCGGTGGCACCGACTTGGGCCACGACTATGTCCATGGGAGCAACGTCACCGAGTACCCGTTGAACGGCTACCAGTACCCCAAGATCCAGACCCTGACCACGGCAGACAGCTCCTCTGTTGGGTGCGTTGACTCGTTGGCCAGCAGCTCTACGTAAAAGGTGGCTAACGGTCTCCAGGATTCAAGGAGACGTCGCCTGCAACGCGTGGCAAAGCCAGACGGGCACCAACCTGACAAAC
Organism: Tolypocladium paradoxum; assembly: GCA_002916505.1. Lineage (NCBI taxonomy): Eukaryota > Fungi > Ascomycota > Sordariomycetes > Hypocreales > Ophiocordycipitaceae > Tolypocladium > Tolypocladium paradoxum. Next base: position 23,381 of record PKSG01000514.1, read on the forward strand.
ACCAAGGCCATCCGGGACAGCGTCAGCCAGAGCCAGGACCTGTACCAGGGGCTCTTCTCGAGCGCTCCCCTCCAGGGCACCATCCCGCTCACGTCGGCCACCTATCTGAATGCATATGAGATTTACGACTTGGTCTCCTACCTGTACACGCACAACGAGACGGTTTTCAAGGGCCTCAGGGACGCCAACAGCACGCTCAACGCTCTTCGCTCCAATGCCTTTGATCTCGAGCGCGCAAAGACGAGCCTCAACAGCACCACCAAGGACGATCCTCTGAGCGTGCTCTACAGCATCGCGGGACGGACCCTCGCGTACCAGGTCGCCAACAACTTCAACGGCACCGTGGCGGCGAATGGCGCAAGTCGCAAGATGACTCTCATGTTTGGCTCGCTCCGGCCTCTTCTGTCATTCCTCTCCGTTGGCGGCCTTTTGACCAGGGAGACCCTCGCGTCCGGACCCTTCTCTCGCCTGCCAGAGCCCGGTGCGGCCATGGTCTTTGAGCTCATATCAGGGAGGTACTCGAGCAACTCGGGCGGCTTCCCGTCTGCGGCCGATCTTAGCATCCGCTTCTACTACAGGGCCACCGCCAACGCCAACGAGACGTTCGCAACCTACCCGCTCTTCGGCTCCGGCTTCGACGGGCCGAGCGTCCCCTACACGTCGTTTGTTCAGCGCATGCAAGACCGTGGCACAAGCCCCGTGGACTGGTGCGGCGTCTGCAATCCCGGAGCCGCAGCGTCCTGGTGTCCCAACTCGTCCAGCGACAAGGGCGGTTCGTGCTCTGGCAACTCCGGCATCAGCCCGGCCGTCGGCGGCGTCATCGGCGCCGTGATCATGGCCGCCCTGATGGGACTCGCATCCCTCGCGCTCTTCGCCCTCGGCGGATTCCGCGTCCAGCGCCCCGCTAAGAGCGAGCGCAGCAGCACCCTCGGCGGCTTCAAGGGAGCGGAGAGGATGGCCCAGGATGCCGACGTGGCCGTGTCAAAGGGCGGATCGCGAGAGGAGCGCATCGGGAGCTGGGAGATGCGTGACGGCGGCAGGGAGCGCCACGTGCCGTCGACGAACGCGGGGATCGTGACCAGAGACTTTCATAGAACGACGAGCAGGATGGAGGAGGATGGGGTTAGTGTGTCGGGGGCGCCGGTGCATGCGCGCGAGAGCGTATGAACCGGCATGTAGAGAGATTTTTCTTGGATGGATGAGACGTGGCTGGAGCGTGCGAGCATTATTTTATATCCGGTTTCGTCTGTGCGGAGGCCCTTTGGATGTCTAGCATTCAGTTTGGTCGGCGTTGGAGCTTGTGGGACGGCAACGATGAATGGATCCATGTTTAACGTGAAGGATGCATGGTAGCACCTTGCAAGCCGCTGCCATGATCCATGTCCTGGGCCGTTGACATGCGCAAACATGTCGACCGTCTCGGACTCTCGACAGTGCATCAAACGACAGTCGCCAGCCGCAAAAGCCCTCACCAGAACGAGATCGGCCGAAAGTCCTCGGGCACGCGGATCCCCAAATCATACTCGGGCGAGCCCTGCCCATGACGCTCCCCTCCCAACAACTCGGCCGCCAGATTCGCACACTCCCTCTGGGAAGCCCTCTCGTCCAACTCCCAAGTAACCATGCCCGCCAGCAGTCTCACAAGCCCATGGCGCGGGTTCAGCGCGACGAGCTTCTGCACGTGGTTGTTGCACCGGTGCGGGTACTTGCGCAGCTCCTGCTTGGTGCGGCCCAGGGGCGGCCACTGCGCAGCCATGCCCAGGAGCGTGATGCCCAGCGCCCACACGTCGTCGCCCGTGTCATAGTGCCGCCCGTGCTGCAGCATCTCGGGCGAGTAGTACTGCGGCGTGCCGCGTAGCGGGCACTCGGTGCCGACTCTCTTCACGTCGGCGCAGTCGGCGAGGACCACGTCCACGGGCCCGAGGCCGCGGATCAGGATGTTTCGGGGCTTGACGTCCGTGTGGAAGAGCCTCTGGTGGTGGAGGTACTCGAGGGCTTCGCCCATTTGCTTGACGACGTGGAGAATCTCTCGTCGGTCCATGTTTGGCGAGGCACCGTCGATTCGCGCCTGGAGCGACCCGTGGCCGCAAAGCTCCGTGACGAGCAGTGTTGCGTTTGGAACTCCAGGCTCCTCGTGCCAGTCGACGAACTTGAGAATGTGGTCCTTGGTCGCGATGCGTCAGAAATACATCCCTTGTCGACGTCCGACGGACGGGGAGGCAGCGTACGTGTCTCAGCGACCGCAAGATGGCCGCCTCGCTGCGCATCTCCCGCACCGCCTGTGAAGACTTGCCAGCAAAGACGCGCCCATCGGCCACTCGCAGCGTCTTGTACACGATGCTCCAGCCACCGCTCCCCAGCTGCGATCCTCGCACGTACCCGTCCGTCGCGAACCCGCGGTTCTGCACCGCGGACCGCTCCGAGTCCGCCGTGGTCCAGCTCGTGAGCTCGTCGGCCGCGCCTGGCAGGGCGGGTTTCGAATCTCGACGCGCCATGTTGTGAAGGGCTCGGCGATGCTTTGCATCAAGGAGCAGAGGCAAGGCCTGCGGGTGTAGGGTTTGACGAGGTACAGTGTAGGCAGCGCGTGCGTTTTGCAGTTGCTGGGCGGCAGGCGAAGCTTGCGAGTCACCGCCGCACTCCCATACCTACCCGCCCACTGGGCCCGTGAATTTCAAACTTCTTCCCTTACCTTATTCACGGCTTGGGCCCAGCGGCTCTCGGCAGCCACCAAGCACCAAAGACCTTAGATGCCTAGACAACATTGCCTCGTTGTCAGGCGGTCGCGGATGCTGACGACCATGTTGCACTCACTCATCGATCCAGTGAAACACGGCCCACAGATGGTTGAGAGAGGGCGAACGCTTACTTCTTTCTCGAATAGTACAATAACCAGTCATCTCGAGCCCGGCTGCTGGGAAGAGCAACTATCATACACATGTACGCCGCGATCCCAACCCGATAGCAAGCCCCGTCGTTCCAAGTCGCTCCCTTTCGTTGTGCCCATTTCCATCGCAAAATGCAATTCTAACGGGGAACCTCAAAAAACCCATTCGCCAAGCTGTCAGTTCAACGCCGTCCCCGATTGTATGTACTTCTCACAGAACCTCTCGCGAGGTTTCTCAACTCCAATCACCTCTAGCATGAACGCCCATCACTAACTGGGCGTGGGCAGCAGCAAGCCGTGTGAGGCTCATAGCGCCCATCGCATCCACCCTCAAGCACCTCTGTTGGCAGCGTCGCGCTGTGATGCTCGCTTCAAGTTTTCCATCATCCTCTCGACGAATTCCATAGATTCGCACCCCGGGACATCGGCAAACTCCTGTTGACGGTTCGCCGAAGAACTGGTTTGACCGCTCGGTGGTTGGGCATTATGATCGTGTTCGTCATGGTACATGCCAGACGGGGCAGGCCCTTGAGCATCCGCGGTTACCACGGTTGGCACCATCTCTGTCAAGATCGCGGCCTCTGGCTTTGGAGCTGGGCCTTGCGAGGCGGCTGGTGGCGGTGACCAGCCTGGCAACCTTGGAACCGGGACCGGCGTCGTGGACTTCCTCACTGCTTGTGCCGAGGGTGTCTCCTGGCCTGGGGTTGACACCGCGCCTGATTGAGCATGCTGCGGCCCTTGTGCGGGTTCATTGCCTGACGCCACGTTGGATGCTGTCGCCGGTTGAACGGTAGGTTGGGCAGACGACTGCCTCGACTCGGGCGCCGGGGTACCCGGTGAGGAGCCCATGGCAGCCAAGAAGTTAGCAGGCAGAGGTACGGGCGACTGCTTAGGCGGAACCTGCATTGCTGGTTTAGTCGACTTCAAGGCAAGATTGACGGCGGCGGGCAATCCAACCTTGTACGACTTCGGTACTGGGGTCGGCCTTGGTCTGGGTACCTGTGGCGAAGGCTGTTGAACAGGCTGGCCATGCTGCTGCATGTTTCCACACTGGGGGTTAATGGCGGGATGCAACTGTTGACCCGGCGCCTCCGGTACTGGTGGCGGCGACATCGACGTCTGCTGATGCTGTAGAGGCGCAGCTGACATGAATGTTTGGGGAGTTGAAGGTGGAAGTGACGACGCTCCGGATCCCCTGAACTGGGCTGCATGCTGCGGGTTAGAAGATCCAGTCGCTTGGCCCGTTTGGCTGGGCGACGGCGACATGGGGCTCAGGATGGATCTCCGAAGCAGATCACTCTGCTTCGACATCAAGTGAGCTCGTAAGTCACCCTCATACCCATTTGTGAATCCACCCCATGCTGCATACGGAGTTCGATACTTTGATGAGTCCCTACGCAGCTAGTCAGCACCAAGAGAGAGTCGGAAAGAAGTTAGGCTCATGGACTTACCTGTTGTGATTGACCTGGAAGAAGGGATACTTCTGGTACACTGACGAATGAACATTCCACGTGGGCCGGCTCTGCTGCGACGCGCCTGGCTTCTGATATGGGCTGGGGGAAGACCTCTGCCACCCGGTAGCCGGTTGCGCCACTGGCCCCTGCCCATTTGGCGAGCCAGCATAGTGCTGGTGTGGTACCGGTGCAGGTGAGCGTGCTTGTGGACTGTGGGTCATGGGCTCAAACCTCTTGGAAGAGTATTGGCCATTGTTCGGGTAATGGTAGTAGTTTTGGTGAGGCATGGCTGGAGATGGCGATGAGGATGAGGGCGACGCTGCTGGGGTGGTGAACCTTTGAGGCGTGTACATCAATGAAGGATGGGCCTCAATCGGCTTCCTTGGCTTGTACACATAAGGCTTCACGGGTCTGCCTGCCGCTGTGCCCGCCAGGGTGGAATGAGGATTGTAGGAGTAAGCAAATCCGCCCGCCGTACCAAACGCCTGTTGGCCATAGGCCGCAGGCTTGAGCGCAGGAGCCGGCTTAGGGGGTTTCGGAAGCGTGTCCAAGAAGTTGCCCTTGGGATTGTGGCGCTGCTTCGTCGGGTCTTCTGTGTACTGTGCCCTGGCTTCGGTTGACGTCTTTCCAAGGTAGTACCAGACTTGGTCTGGCTTTGCAAAATCGATCTTTGTCTGATCCTTGTTCGTGACCGGTTCAACTTGGAACTCGGCCCAAGTATATCCATCAGCAAACGGATCATCCTTTCTCGGCTTGTCGTCGTGAAGCCTTTTGGCGTTCAGCTGTTCCTGTGCCTTCCGTGAAGTGGGCATGGGGATGGCCTTGGCAGACGCCTTCGGCAGACGATAGTCGGCGGGATCTGGTAGCAGCAACCACTTCCACTCCACCTCGATACGGTCACTGTTGATTGTCAGTCGTAGTCTTTCTGGTTGACCAGTTGTTGCGTACCCGTTTGGAATTATATCAACCAGGAGCGTCTGCTCGTCCGTGCGGTTCTCCACAACCATACCAGCAAAGATCTCGCCCTTGTAGTATTGTAGCTGGCAGATTTCTCCCTTCTGGAATGCCTCCGCAGCGGTACGGATGCGAGAATCTGCCTCCAGAGATTCGCCGTCACACTTCTTGTCTCGCTTGGTCCGATGGAATCGACAGCTGAATTCAAAGGCCTGCTCTTTGAACTCGGTGCCATCCTCACCAAAGACAGGAACATCCTGGTCTTCGACAAAGACGCCAGCAGCAGCGGCGCAAGTCGCATGGTAGGCTCTTGCGCATTTCTTGTGCGAGCACTGGAAACATGCTCCACGTTTGGAGCGGCAGAAAAGACACTTGAGATCGAGGCGGTCTTTGTGAATGCCTGCGGCGTTGCAGACCACTTCGTTGCCATCCACATTGTCAATGTATGTCTCTGGCACATACAGAGCGCAAAGGCGGTGGGCCTTCCGGCCGTCATCCGTAGGCACCATGCCCAACTCGGAGATGTCGTGGGGGCACAGGCAGCAGGGCGGCTCGGCCTTTGACTTGAGTCGGAGCTTGATCTTCTTAACCTTGGCCTTGCCTCCCTTGGCCACGCCACGCTTCCTCTTCCGGTTGGCATCCTTGAACCTCACGCCATGGCCGGCCGGCGGCGTTGGAAGGCCAGACATGTCTTCGTCATCGTCCTCGTCGTCTTCGTCTTCGGTCTCTTCGTATTCTGTTTCTTCGCCACGGAGTTTGCGCTCGATTTCGTACACGTTGATCCATACACTGTCCTGGGCCTGGGCACATTCGCACCTCTTTGCAATCTTTCCCATCTCCAGCCAGGAATCAAGTGCAAAATTGACGGCTTCAGCGCAATTGTATCCCAAGTTGTAGCCGGAATGGTACCCGTAGGGATAGGTGACCACAAACTCGCCAGGATACGACACGACCTTGTTGACTTTGATGCCATAGTGTTGTAATAGGTGATGGGGCGAAATCAAGAAGCCCTTGTGTCGCAGGAACTGGTTGCAAGCCTTGGCATCGGCAGGCCAGACGCTTTTCATGGCGGCTTCGAATCGACGGGCGTCGGCTTGAGATATGCTGTACCACTGCTTCGGGGCGCCGAAGTGGAGGTAGTTGATGCTGTACAGATCTACATCCTCGAGATGCCAGGCGAAAGTAGCCTTCCACATGCCCAGGTAGAGATAGGCTGTGTTGACACCTGGAACCTTGGTACCCAAGACATCCAACAAGTTGGGGAGCTTGTTGAGGTTCCACGTCTCGGTCCTGTCGTCGAATAGAGTGCCCATCATGTCGGCGCCGTACAACGGAGGCGCATAGGTCAAGGTCTTCCAATAAGACCTCTCGAGTTCCTCGCAGCGCTCGGGCGTGTACTCGGAGACATCCATTAGATAGTCAAAATCTTTGAACGCAGCCTCGTCGATCATGGCCGACCCCTCCCGGCGACTGTACTTGCGGCGTGCCGAAACTGACTGGGTCTTGGGCTTAGACTGCCTTGCGTTGCCCATGCGGCCAACCGAGGGCTGGCCGTCGTTGCCATCCATCTCTTCTCCGGGGTCTTTCTCGATCGAGTCGACAGGTTTGTCCTCGGCGTCCTGGGGCTCCACCTTGGGCGAGACCGGGGTCATCGGTCGATCATCTTCCTCGTTCCCAGCCTGTTTGCCCTTGCCTCTCGCCGGCCTTCCCTTGCCGCGCTTCTTTGGAGTGGTCTTTGCAGCTGCTGCTGGACGCCGGGGGGGCTTCTGTTTGTCGGCGTTGGCGCGCCGCTCACCACGCCTGGCAGGCGGCTGGTGCTCGCTCTGTTCGCAGAGCTGCCGCCACTGCGGCAGGTTGTAGGAGCGGCCGTGGAGGATGTTGACTTGTCGATAGGTACCATTCGATCCCATGATGTCTTGTTTAATCGGTTCGCGCACTCTGATGGGCTTGACGAGCTCATCCAGTTTCGGCTGGGCATCCTTCCACTCCTGAGGCGGTATGATCTTAATGATGCCGGACTTCATGCCGTAGCTGTCAACTTTTTTCATCTAGGGTCCAGGAGATTAGCATGGGCACGTTGTGCAGTCGGTGAGGGCGAGGCGACGCACGAAGCGCTGGAAGTCCTTGAACTGGAACATTGTCGGGCGGAACACGGGTACGGCTCCAGACCAGTGGTCTGGCAGCACCTCGCCAATGTCCTCTTCTTCTTCCTCCTCCTGTTGCGGCTGCTGCTCTACCTGGGGCTCGGCCGCGGCGCGCGGCGGGTCGTCGAGGATAGGCTCATCTTCCAGGTCACTGAGCTCCGAGTCGCTCGCATCCGTCTTGGCCGCGTTGTTGCTATCAGGCGGCGAGTGCAGAAATACGGGCGCAGGTTGCTTCGCACATTCGATCTGGCCCTCGGGCTCGGCGGCGTCGTGCGCGGCGGCTGGGACAGCATCAGGCCCAGGGCCAGAGCCAGGCCCGATGCCAGGCTCGGCGTCGACAGGCGCGGGAGCGCTGACGGTGTCGGTCGACATGGCGGTTGGTCTCAAGCCGCTGCATGCGGTCGGTCCATCAGGCGGACGACTTGGCTGCGCGTGCGCGAATTGTCCCGCGAGACTGTCGTTCGACGGTGGACGCAGGGTTTGTGCTTCTCTGCACGACGGCAAGAGGTGAGGTTGGGGGGTGGTGCATTGGCTGTCGGTGCGCAGGACCAGGGAGGACAGCCACTGGAGGTGGTACCAGATGATGCGGAGAAAATTGTTAGCCCGGGGGTGGTCACTCCAAGCCTCAGGCGCTGCAGTGGCAGGGAGGAGAGGTACCCGCTGTGTACCGGGAAATTTAGCAGCGGTGGCGGCAACTGGGCAAATGGAGCCTAGGCCGATTCCAGCCCCTGGAGTGTTGGCGATGCAGATGGCGGATCCTTGGGTGCGACGAGGTCACGCTTCCCAGAAGCACAGCGCACATCTGGCAACGAAGAGGCACGTCACTGGAAAAATCAAAAGGGCGAAATAGACCCCTACCTAGGTATGCATGTACTCGCACATGTGCGCAAGAAAAAGACTCTGTGGTACCGCAGACGATGGCACCAACGGCCGGAGGTGTGCTGGCATCCCTGGAGCCTGGCAAGCTGGGCACCTCCAACAGGCGACAAACCTTCATTAGCATAAATACTATTACGGAGTAGACAGAAGAGAACACTTGAGGGGCCGATTGCGACGGCCTCAAACATCCTCCAGCTGCCCAGCTGCTCTCCTTCGGTTAGGCGCCGTTCCATCTGAATTATGCGCCATCTGCATTAGCTGCCTGAGGCAATCAGCCGAGGATGGCATGTCAAGTACAGGCACCGTGTACGGGCGGTTTCTGTGCCTTGCAGCTCGTCACACTCACTGATGAGATTGATAAGATATTCGTCGTTCACTGGTAGGGATGTGCTTGTCTGGGATCCGCAGCAGCATCACCGACCCACCGCCATCGGCATCCATCCGCAATCTCCTGTTGTCGTGTCGGGCTTGGTGCTAGGAGCCTCCAGCAGCAGCCTCTCGTCCTTTGTCACTCGCTCCTTGTTCCCCTTCACGCTCACATGGCCAGGTTTGCTTCTACTTTCACCCGTCTCCTCTCGCGCTCAAGAGCCAAGGCTGACAGTAACCGAACGAAGCCTACTATTTAGGTAGGTTCAAGAGCATCGTGGCGTATGGCTCAGTATCTCGCTGGTTGCCGCTCTTTGCCCATTCAAGCTCACTTTCCACCGATCTACCGAATGGTCATCAGGTTCCTACAACACTTCGTTCACGACTCCTTCGGTCGCAACAGCTTGCAAGGCATGCCGGAAAGACCAAGCGCTGATCATGGACATGGACAAGGTCTTTCGTCCGAGCCAGCCCTTTCGACTATGTCCTCAACAAGGCATTCCTGTCGGCTGGCCAATCCATATGTTGCGCCGGCTCATTGCCCATTTCTTCCTGCACCTCCATCGGATAAGCCGTCTTGGTTGTCCAGCCATTCCATCATGCAGCCAAGACACCACCCACCAGTTTCATGTTCGACGCTTCCGCCAGCTATTTACCCTGTACCCGAGTGGATTGGCGACGCAGAATCCGACAGCGAACAAAGAGTCTACCTCTGGGCGTTCCAAGGGCACGGAATTGGCATTGCCATATGTGCAAGCGCCAATTTCTATGGCCGTTTGCTTGTTCACGGTGTGGAAAGCCATCAATTCAACAGTTCAGGTTCCTCTCACTAGCCCACTCTGTCCAAAACATGCGCAACGACCAATGGCAAGAAATGGCACACAAAATAGGATGCAAATATGCCTCGTATGCTTATACGACAATTAGAAGTGTTCAGCTCCCCAAGCAAGCAATGATGATTCAATACCTAGACACTCTGGCTGCTTTTGCCCGATTAGGTCCGCAGGTGTGGAGGCACCCTATAATGGAAGGAATTTATTTCGCATTATCTCGACTCGCCCTCCATCAACCACATACCACCATGGGAAGTGGATAACCACTTCAAGCGGTTCCATGGTCTAACGGTTATGACTGCGGATTCTGATTCCGCCAGCGAGGGTTCGACTCCCCCTGGAACCTTACCTTTTGCCCTTCACTTCCATACCGTGGATGAAGTGAGGTTGACTTTTTGCTCGTTTTTGCTCGGCATGGATGCAAGTCAATTTCGCCAACGCATACAGCTGTGGCCGGCACATGGTGGACCTTAGGCTCACTGACTGCGCACCGGGGCCATCTTCGTTCCAACACCCCGCGAATAGCCAAAATCGTCCGACAAATCCGTCACTCGACCGTTGTTCGAGAAGACAAGGTGCATTTGCGTTCGACAGAGTGACGGGACAACAGGACAATGGCGTTGTCGATGCCTCACGCATAACATCGTATTGAATTGATGAATCTTGATGGAAACAGGGGCGTTGACTCCATCCGCCCTCTGACAGACCCACGGCATTAGTCATCACCCAAATCTCACTCCGAGATCGCGGGTGATGTCGCAGCTTACGTGTGGGACCGAAGCCATAGTTTCCGTTGAAACTCGAAACTCAAGTGGCTCTCAAATCCTGATCCGTATTAAGCAGGGTGGAGAGACGCAAAATTGAGGTGCCCTTACAACTGTTCGTGGATCAATGTCTCGTGCTGCCGCGGCGCTTCTCCAACGACCCCTCCGAACCGCATCGACAGCACCTGTGCTTCGGCTCGGCAAGAGATATTACGGCGCGATGAGTGGCGGCCGCAAGCTGACGCCCGCGGCGAGAGTGTCTGGCCAGAGGCAGGATGTGTGGTAGGTAACCGACGCCCTCGCCGCAGGGTTCGTGTTCTGAGAGCGAATGCAGGTCCATCATCAACGAGGCGGCAGCCGCGTCGCCGAAGCAGCCCATCATAAACATGGGCCAGGGCTTCTTTGGGTACAACCCGCCGCCGTTCATCCTCGACGCGGCGAAGAACGCGCTGGACCGCGTCGAGTGCAACCAGTACTCGCCGACCAAGGGGCGGCCGCGATTGAGGAAGGCGATTGCGGACGCGTACTCGCCTTTTTGGGGGCGCAAGATCGACCCCGAGACGGAGGTGACCATTACGACGGGAGCAAACGAGGGTGAGTGAGGCCTGGGTTATTGTGATGTTTTGAGAGTGCTGACTGGGTATCTAGGCATGTTGAGTGCGTTTATGGCTTTTATTGAGCCTGGGGATGAAGTCATCATCTTTGAGCCCTTTTTCGACCAGTGCGCTTGATACCCTTGTGCCTGTCTGGGGATGGCGATTGACCGTGAGAAACAGGTACATTAGCAACATTGAGATGCCGGGTGGCAAGGTTGTCTACGTTCCCATGCACCCCCCAGAGACGGGCGCTACCAAGACATCCTCGGCGGCGGACTGGACCATCGATTTCGACGAGCTCGAGAGGGCCATCACGCCGCGAACCAAGATGATTGTGTTGAACACACCGCGTATGTCATGCATGGAAGTCGTGGCAAATCGCTCACGCTGCTAACTACCTGGAACGCAGATAACCCCGTCGGCAAGGTGTACTCGAAGGAGGAGCTGCAGAAGATCGGTGATCTGTGCGTCAAGAACGAGATCATCATCCTGTCGGACGAGGTCTACGACCGGCTGTACTACGTGCCCTTCACCAGAATCTCGCGTCTGTCGCCCGAGGTGGAGCGGCTGACCATAACGGTCGGGTCCGCGGGCAAGAACTTTTATGCCACGGGTTGGCGCGTTGGTAAGTCAAGGTCTTGGAGCAAGCATCGGCACGAGTATCTGCCACTGACACACATCAAGGATGGCTCATGGGCCCGGCAGAGCTGATCAAGTACGTCTCGGCCGCGCACACACGCATCTGCTACTCGTCGGTATCGCCGCTGCAAGAAGCGTGCGCGGTGGGCTTCGAGCAGGCCGAGGCGGAGGGCTTCTGGGACACGACGATCCGCGACATGAAGGCCAAGATGGACCGGTTCAACGAGGTGTGGGCGGAGCTGGGGCTGCCGTACTCGGAGCCCGAGGGCGGGTACTTTGTGCTCGTTAACATGGCCAAGGTGAAGCTGCCGGCCGACTACCCGTTCCCGGCGCACGTTGCGAGCCGGCCGCGCGACTTCAAGCTGGCGTGGTTCCTGATCCAGGAGGTGGGCGTGGCGGCGATCCCCCCGACCGAGTTCTGCACTGAGGGCAACGCGCACCTGGCCGAGGACTACATCCGGTTTGCGGTGTGCAAGGACGACGCGGTGCTGGAGGAGGCCAAGGAGCGACTGAGGGGGTTGAAGAAGTACATGCAGGAATAGCGGCAGAAGGGTTGTCGTTTGCTCACATGTGGAGCTGAATAGAGTGAAGCACATTGATATGCCGGCGTGGTGCGGAGGCATCCGCTGTGCTCCAGTCGCCGCTCGACCTGGTTTTTGCTGCGCGGCACGGCAAGGCAATCAGCCTGGAAACAGCCACCATATCGGCGACGGGACCGGTGAGAAAATGAACTGGCCTCGGGGTCGGCATTCTCGACGCGAGAGCATCCAACACGCATGTCCCGCGTGTGGAAGCAGCCCTGCCCTGGAGTCGGAGCCGGCCGATGGGGGGGGACCTCCAGCACCCCTCAGCGCTAGAGGGGCCACCGTCCAGCGGGCGGGGGCTTACAGCGTCACACAATGCATGACGATGCCGTGCCAACTTGCGGCCTCCTCTGCACCAATTACACCAGTTTGATGGCGATCCTCGCACCGCCCCTTGTGCTCAGTTGCACCGTCTCCAAGCCTCGTTTGGTCACCTCGTGCAGATCGACGGCCTGCGGTTGGAGAAGCGCGCCAGACTAATGCCGTCGTCGCCACCCGTTTAGGACGACGCCGTGGTCCTCGTTGGCGGTCGCGGGCCTCGTGCAGGCCTGGCCGTCGTCTGCAACTACAAAGCCTCGGCCCTGTCCCCACCGCTTCACCCTGCTTCTCTTCTCACACCCGCTGCTTGTTGGTTCATCTCTCGGCTTCGGATCTCGTCCTTCGTCAAGCAACTTCTGAGGCCTTGTCTTGTTGTACGTGCTGCGTCGGCTGCAGTGGCAAAGCGAGCCAGACGCGGCGCTGACCGTCGACATGGCGCCCGTCGCCGTGTCCGCCGAGCGGGATCCTCCACCGGAGCCGCTGGCGACTCTGACGGCAAAGTTTGATGATACCATTCGGTTCTATCTCAACGGGACCAGGGTGGTTCTCGATGAAATCGACCCCGAGGTCACGGTGCTGGAGTACCTTCGCGGCATCGGCTTGACGGGAACCAAGCTGTATGTGCCATCCTTGTCAGACCTCACCAAGCCTTGTTCCTGATTGACAACCCCGTTTTAGTGGCTGTGGTGAAGGCGGATGCGGTGCCTGCACCGTCGTCGTGAGCCAGTATAATCCTACGACGAAGCAAATCTACCATGCCAGCGTAAACGCCTGTCTGGCGCCCTTGGCCAGCCTCGATGGCAAGCATGTCATCACCATCGAGGGCATCGGCAACACCAAGCGGCCTCACCCGACGCAGGAGCGTGTGGCCAAGGGAAACGGCAGCCAGTGCGGCTTCTGCACCCCCGGCATCGTCATGAGCTTGTACGCCCTGCTGCGGAACAACTCGGAGCCCACGCAGCATGAGATCGAGGAGGCCTTTGATGGGAACCTGTGCCGGTGTACGGGGTACAGGCCCATCCTAGATGCGGCCCAGACGTTCAGCGCGGAAAAGTCTGAGCAGGTTCGGACGAATGGCGGAGGGTGCTGCAAGGAGAACGGGGACGGATCCGCCAAGGGGACGAATGGAGGCGGCTGTTGCAAAGAGAATGGAAATGCCCCCGTCAGAGAAGCGCCACCGGAGGCCAACGGCGGAAACGGAGGCTGCTGCATGCAAATCGCCGGCGGCCCTGCCAACGGAGGCTGCTGTATGCAGAACATGTCACTCGACGACCAGCCCATCAAGCGCTTCACGCCCCCCGGCTTCATCGAGTACAAGCCTGACACCGAGCTCATCTTCCCCCCTGCGCTCAAGAAGCACGAGATGCAGCCGCTTGCCTTTGGGAACAAGCGGAAGAAGTGGTACCGGCCCGTCACACTGGACCAGCTTCTCCAGATCAAGAGCGTGCACCCCCAGGCCAAGGTCATCGGCGGTAGCACCGAGACGCAGATCGAGATCAGGTTCAAGGCGCTGCAGTACCCTGTCTCGGTGTACGTGGGCGACATCCCGGAGCTGCGGCAGTATGAGTTCAAGGATGACACTGTCGAGGTTGGCGGAAACGTCACCTTGACCGACTTGGAGTCCATCTGCGAAAGGGCCATCAAACATTACGGTCACACTCGGGGCCAGGTGTTTGAGGGCATCCTGAAGCAGCTCAAGTACTTCGCGGGAAGGCAGATTCGAAACGTCGGCACGCCGGCCGGAAACCTGGTCACCGCCTCACCGATTTCAGATCTGAACCCTGCTCTGTGGGGAGCAAATGCCGTGCTGGTGGCCAGGTCGGCGACAGAGGAGACCGAGATTCCCATGAATCAGTTCTTCACTGGCTATCGAAGGACAGCCCTCGCCCAGAACGCCATCATCGCTTCCATCAGAATTCCTGTCACCGCCGCGAAAGGGGAGTTCTACCGGACGTACAAGCAGGCGAAGCGGAAAGACGACGACATTGCCATCGTTACTGGTGCGTTGCGAGTCAAGGTCGATGGCGATGGTGTTGTCACGGAATGCAACTTGATATACGGCGGGATGGCAGCCATGACGGTGGCGGCAAAGACGGCCACAGATTACCTCATCGGCAAGCGATTTGCGGAACTGGAGACCCTCGAAGGAGCCATGGGCGCATTGGGGAGGGACTTTGACATGCAGTTCAGCGTACCCGGTGGCATGGCGTCGTATCGAAAGGCCCTGGCTTTTGGCTTCTTCTACCGATTCTACCACGACGTGCTTACAAACCTGGATGGCCAGAGCGAGCACGTCGACAAGGAAGCCATCGATGAGGTTGAGCGGTCCCTATCCAAGGGCACGGTTGACCAGCAATCCTCCGTGGCGTACGAGAAGGAGGTTACGGGCAAGGCAAACCCCCATCTTGCTGCCCTGAAGCAGACGACCGGAGAGGCACAGTACACAGACGACATACCCGCCTTGAAGAATGAGCTGCATGGCTGTTGGGTCTTGTCAACCAAGGCCCATGCAAAGATCAAGTCGATCGACTACTCCAAGGCACTGGACATGCCTGGCGTGGTCGACTACATTGACAAAGACGACATGCCCTCTGCAGAGGCCAACAAGTTTGGTGCTCCGCACTTTGACGAAGTCTTCTTCGCCGACGGCGAGGTGCACACGGCCGGCCAGGCTATTGCCATGATCTTGGCTACCTCTGCGTTGAAGGCTCAGGATGCGGCGAGGGCAGTCAAGATTGAGTACGAGGAGCTGCCTTCAATCTTGACAATGGAGGAGGCTGTGGAGAAGAAGAGCTTCCACCCCCTCTACCGCGAGATTAAGAGGGGCGACACGGAACAGGCGTTCAAGAAGTGTGACCACGTCTTTACCGGCACTTGCAGAATGGGTGGACAGGAGCACTTCTACCTGGAGACCAACGCCTGCCTGGTCGTGCCCAAGCCTGAAGATGGTGAGATGGAGATCTTTGCCAGCACGCAAAACGCCAATGAAACGTGAGTAGCGCCGATGTTCTCGTCACGGGCATTAACTAACTTGTTGCAGACAAGCATTTGCGTCGCGGGTGTGCGAGGTATCGGCAAACAAGGTTGTCGTCCGTGTCAAGCGACTTGGCGGCGGTTTCGGCGGCAAGGAAACGCGATCAATCATTCTCAGTTCGGTCGTCGCGCTGGCGGCCAAGAAGACCGGAAAGCCTGTCCGTTGTATGCTGACGCGCGAAGAGGACATGGTCACGATGGGCCAGAGACACCCCTTTATGGCGCGATACAAGGTCGGCGTCGACAAGGATGGCAAGTTTCAAGCGCTGGATGTCGACATCTTCAACAATGCCGGCTGGACCTTTGATCTCAGCGCCAGTGTCCTCGAGCGTGCCATGACACACTCCGACGGGTGCTACGACATCCCCAACGTCTTCGTCCGGGGCCGGATCTGCAAGACAAATACGATGTCCAACACGGCGTTCCGAGGCTTCGGCGGTCCTCAGGGCATGTTCGTTGCCGAGACTTACATGGAAGAGACTGCGGACCGTCTGGGCATGCCCGTCGAGACCCTCCGGGAGATTAACTTTTACAAGCCTCACGGCATCACGCACTTCAATCAGATGATTGAGGATTGGCACGTTCCGCTCATGTACCAGCGAGTACAAGACGAGTCTTTCTATGCCGACCGGAGAGTGATGGTCAACCTGTTCAACGACGAGTACAAGTGGCGCAAGAGGGGACTGGCGCTTATTCCGACCAAGTTTGGCATCTCGTTTACTGCCCTGTTCCTCAACCAAGCTGGCGCGTTGGTACACATCTACCACGACGGTTCCATCTTGGTTGCTCATGGAGGCACCGAGATGGGTCAAGGTCTCCACACAAAGCTTACGCAGATTGCGGCCCAGGCCCTTTCCGTGCCACTGGACAACGTCTTCATCTCGGAGACTGCGACGAACACGGTCCCCAACGCCTCGGCAACTGCTGCTTCTGCGTCGTCTGATCTAAACGGCTACGCCATTTTCAACGCCTGCGAGCAGCTCAACGAGCGCCTGGCGCCGTACAGAGAGAAGCTCGGTCCCAAGGCGACGATGAAGGAGCTCGCACACGCGGCATACTTTGACCGCGTCAACCTGTCTGCGCAGGGGTTCTACAAGACGCCCGACATTGGGTACACGTGGGGCGAGAACAAGGGCAAGATGTTCTTCTACTTCACGCAGGGCGTGGCGGCCGCCGAGGTCGAGGTGGACACGCTGACGGGGACGTGGACGTGCATCCGGGCGGACATCAAGATGGACGTCGGGCAGTCCATCAACCCGTCCATCGACTACGGGCAAATCCAGGGCGCCTTCGTGCAAGGCATGGGCCTCTTCACGATGGAGGAGTCGCTGTGGCTGAGAAACGGGCCAATGGCGGGCAACCTGTTCACGCGGGGGCCTGGCGCATACAAGATCCCCGGGTTCCGCGACATACCGCAGGACTTCAACGTGACGCTGCTCAAGGACGTCGAGTGGAAGGAGCTGCGGACGATCCAGCGCAGCCGGGGCGTGGGCGAGCCGCCGCTGTTCCTGGGCAGCGCCGTCTTCTTTGCGATCCGGGACGCGCTCAAGGCGGCGCGGAAGAAGGCGGGCGTGGCGGCCGAGGTGGGCGTGGATGCGTGCGAGGGCTTGCTGAGGCTGGAGAGCCCGGCGACGCCGGAGAGGATCCGGCTGGCGTGCGAGGATGAGATTATGAGGAGGGCGAGGGTGGTGCCGAAGGAGGGGGAGAAGAGTTTCTTTGTGGCCATTTAGCATTCCCTGCACCATACATCTAGCATCGGGTCAGGCACAGTTTAGGGTGTGTGAGAAGCAACAACGGAAATTGACGGATGAAACAATAGCCATGCCTCCCCCTCACCCTTGCTACCGACACCGTTGGAAAACTCTTCCCCAAAAGAATGCTGCCTCGAGCATCGCGACTCTGTAGGGCGGCTTGAATGTCGTCGTCGAAGGGCTGCCGTAATCTTCCGACGTCAGCCCGTGGCCTCCCGCGCGGCTTGGCGACCGGGGGCGGTGCAGCGCCTGACGCAGGCCGGGCGAGACATGCAGTCCGGTCTGCATATTTGCCGGTGCGATGCGATGCTGCAGAGGTCGGACATTCATGTCGGGTAGTATCGCATGTGCAAATTCACATGGGGCCGCGAGTCTGTGTGACGCGGGTCTGGGGTATAGGGTAGCCTGGAGTCGCGCTCGGGAGCATTGACAATTGCATTCGTCCCGTTGGCCGCAGGCCCGCATGTTTGAGGAAGCCGCCTTGCTTCCACTCCTTCCTCAGCCCCGCCAACACCCGATCCACTGGGAAGGCGGCCCACCCGGGAGCAGGAGCTGCGCAGCGGCAGCGGCAGGAGCAGCTGTAAGACCGGACCAGACCAGGACAGACCAGACCAAACGTACTCGTAAACTCCAAACGCAGCTCGCCGGCTTGCATCCTTGCTCTTCGGCCCTCGTGCGCAGCCTCAGCCTCAGCTCCCGCTTCAGCCACGCTGCTGCTCGACTTGAACTTGAACTGTCTGCGCCAATTCCCGCTCGGCGGACCTACGCAGACGCAAACGGAAGCCGCCCGCCCGTCGCAAACACCAAGAGACGCAGTGATCCATCCCCACCGCCGGCCGGATTGACGAACCAAGTTCTCTTGCGACAGACTTGTGCACGCGTGCGCCCTCGCTCGCACTGGCTCGGAACGCACGCCCAACATGTGGAATTGCCCGCTGCGACAGCCGTAAGAACGAATCACGCGCGCAACGAACCACGCACACTGTAAGAGAGCGAGCGAGAGAGAGAAGACACAAACAGAGACGGCATCGGAACGAGGCTGCAACGGCCCGGGGCAAATGAGCTGCGCACAACGCCCGCGAGCCGCTCTTGCGTAACGTCGGGAGAGACCCAATGGGAGGACAGCGTCCGGCATGATTGACGGGAACGCCATGGACAAGGACGCTGCTGCTGCCGCTGCCGGCAAGGCGGCGGTCAAGGCCGAGAGCAACAAGGACCACGACAAGAACGCTGGAGGCGCGGCGCACGCGCACTCGGGCAAGAGCCCCAAGAAGCGGCGCAAGGTCAATCATGGTACGCAACTCCGTAACACGCCGTAGCTGGCTGCGCTGGGACTCGAGAGGGAGAGGAGAGACCCGGGAGAGCGGACGGACTCCTGCAGCTGGCCTATGCTCTGCAACTCGCGCCTCTCCCCTCATCCCTCTCCCCTCCCCTCGCCTTCCTCACTCTCCAGCGGCGTCCCGGCGCAAGCGCTGTTAGACATGGACCGCGGGCTAACACTGACGGCTGCTTGCTTGTCGCAACTCCAGCCTGTGTATATTGCAGGAGATCTGTAAGTCTGCCCAACGGCCGCGACACGACGGCGCAGCGCGTGGCGACCCGCGACATCGGCCGTGCGAGGCGAAATCAGGGTCCCTCCCTCCCTGTTGCCTGCGCCGAGCTGTTTGGATGCATGTTGCTGACGAAAACACGTTTTCTGTGCGCTACAGCATATGACTTGCGATCTCGTACGTATATACGAAACGGCCCTTCGGGGAGGACTTCCGCCCTCGTGGCATCTGCAGTCTGCAAAGACTGCGGCGCGGAGCATCCCCATTCGCCAACTACATGAGTGCGATGGGCATGCCTTTGCTGACGACCGTGGACAGGAGCGACCGTGTACGAGATGCATTAAACGAAACATCGGGCACCTCTGTCACGACGAGCCCCGCGAGGGCGACACGAAGAAGCAGCTCAAGAACGGCAAGCTCGCCGGCGCAACGGCCGTCGACGACACTGATGCGCAGTCGCAGGCGCCATCGGATGTGGCCCGCAGCTCTATCTCCAGCACCATGGGCCCGCCCCCAAGCTTCGACGGGACGAGACGACGGTCCGTGAGTGGCTTCACGGCAGCCGGCGTCATGGGCCAGGGGAACCCGATGTCGCTTGTGCAACCAGCGGGCGCAACGGGGCTGCAAGGAGATGGGTCGAACAGCAGCAGCAGTGGTAACGCGAATCAATGTACGTGTCGCCTGTTGAGCAGGCTCAGGCCGACGTCTCCCCTTCTTGCGGACATGGAGACCCTGCTTGCTCCTTCTCTGCTCTCCCCTCCCCTCCGCCCCTCCCCGTGTTGCAACAATGGGATACAATGCCCGTGTTGCTTACGCAGGTGCAATGGGCCCGAGAACTAATAATCGCGCAGTTGCCGGCTTTTCGGACGCGTGGTTGACGGCCCAGACCTTTAATGATATGAACAGCTATAACCCCAACTACATGATCGCCCCCCACGTCACACACGAGTTTAACCTACTCAACGACTTCTTACACAGCGGGCTCCTCGACGACGGCGGCCTGGCGTCAGACGAGACTCAGCAGAACGCTGCCTTTGACGGGACTGGCCAGTCTGACATGTTGCCTGGCAACTTCGGGGGCCGCAGCGCGCTCCCGGCAGGGGGGTCCGGCTCGGGGCCGAACGTCCAGGGAGGATCCATGCCGCCACCGCCGAGCGTCGACGGCAAGGGGGCGCCAAGGACCGCAAACTCGGCGTCGGACAAGACGCGAGAGTACTACCTCCAGGCTGCGGACCCCTCTGGCAACGACACCGCCGAGCAGCGCATGACGCGCGTGCTCAAGGCCAAGTACGAGGCCGGCCTGCTCAGGCCGTTCAACTACATCAACGGCTATGCCCGCCTGGGCAAGTATCTAGACGGGCACATTGCCGCGTCGTCGAAGCAGAAGATCCTGCGAACCATCAACCAGTTCCGACCCAAGTTCCGGGAGAAGGCCCAGGGCCTGACGGACATGCAGCTTGTATATGTTGAAATGTGGTTTGAGATGCAGCTGATGGACTACGACCGCGTGTTTGCCAGCATGGCTGTGCCGGCGTGCTGCTGGAGGAGGACGGGGGAGATATTCAGGGGCAACAAGGAGATGGCGGAGTTGATTAACGTTCCGGTGGACCAGCTGCGAGACGTGAGCCTCGATACTTGTTCCGATTGTCGTGCATGTGCTGACGTATTCGCCAGGGCAAGATTGCGCTGCACGAGATTCTCACCGAGGAGTCCATGGTGCGCTATTGGGAGGAGTTTGGGACGATTGCGTTCGACCCAGCGCACGAGACGTTGCTGACGGCGTGCTCGCTCAAGAACCCGAGCGACACGTCGGACCATCCGATTGTCAAGTGCTGCTTTTCGTTTACGATCCGCCGTGACGACCACAAGCTGTGAGTGGCCCCTTCACTGGCCTTTATGAGGATGGAAGATGCTGACCAGGGATGATGACAGACCGGCGCTGATTGTGGGCAACTTTTTGCCGCATGATCCCCCGCCGAATTGAGACTGTTGCGACTGACGTGGATGAGGAAAAGAAACTGACGTGGAAAAGATTTGGGACGTATGGGCATGGGAGGGCGTATGGGCGGGATTCAGTTATATTCTGAATAGGCGACTCTGTTCTGTGTCGTCGGTATAGGTCTGTCGATATTCTTCTGATGCAGCTCGCTTGATCACTTGCAAGAGACAATTCGCGTGAAGAGAAGTTGGTGATGATGTGGTTGGCCTGGGTAGGTACTGGGGGAAGGAGCTCCTCGTGCTGGGGCTGGCCGCTGCCTCACAGTCACCTGTCCATTCGTGACTCTTCCCGCCCCATCTTGGCCTTGTACACCATCCGTTGATGTGTCTTCTGGCGCAACTCCTCTGCAATGGTCTCTACATGACGCTCCGCGATGGCGCCTCCGGATCCTGTCGTTGCGGGCCGCGACAGGAAGATCCGCTCGATCGTTGGTAGGCTCTGCCCACGCCTGATCTGCATTTGGGTCGTCACTCACGATAAAGCCATCCCAGACTTTGCAGTCGATCTCGAATCCACGCTCCCTTCCACGCGAGATGCCGGCGCAGTCGACGTGCTCCTCGCCGATCTAAGCCACCATATCCAGGCGATCACGAACCTATCTCAGCAGAGCGCAACGAGCATATCAGCCAAGGCGGCCAAGGACCTCGAGAAACAGGGGAGAACTTTATGGAACCTCTGCATCCGTGTGAACAGAGACACAAGCAATGGCTCGCCGTCGAAGGAAAGGATCAAGTTGCTGGTGCGCGCTAGGCTCTTTGCGTTCGAGATCCTCGAACTTGGCCGACAGGCAGGGAGGCACAAGAAAGAGGCAGAGCCGGAGGCGGTGTACCTCCTGAACCTGGCCCTGACGTTGGGAAGAATATGCATCGGGGATGCGGAGCTGGACTCGGCGAGGCTGGCGCTCCAAAAGGCTGCTCAGTTTGTCGAGCGACTCAAGGCTGTTGCGGAAGAAAACAGCCTGCCTGATCCGTCCGGGGCAAGGAGGCGGCTGGAGACGGAATATCTGACTATGCGGATGGCGTTGGTAAGATCTCCACTGACCGCGTACACGTACTGTAGCTAACCGACTGGCGAGTCGTGGAAAGAAGACCGACTGGATGTTGCCGAGCACATGTTCAGCAAGACGGATTTGCTTCGACAGAACCTCGATGTTTCGGCAGCCGAGAACATGGCGGATACTCTGCAGCACATTGGTGCAGACTTGTCCTCAGCGGGAGATCACAACATGGCACTCAAATGGTTCAAGCGCGCGTCCGACCTTGTCAACTCGCAAAATCTGGAGCAGCTTTCCATGCATGGCTTGGAACTCCGGCTGGCGATCTGTCAAGGCCGCGTTCAAAGCCTCCTGGGCATTGGCTCTCCCGAGTGTCTCCAAGAAGCGAATGACCTGGTCGCATATGTGGAGTCTGAGGTTGGAGACAAGCCGTTTGTGCTTCATTGGCGACTGGAGATCATACAGAAGTCTCCCGAGGAGGTCTTTGATGCAGAAGCCTACGCGAGCATTCTGCGCCGCATGATACGATGCTTTGACTTTTCGGACGGGACGTTCCACTTCCTGCTCCACCATATAAAGGAACTTCGAGACAAGAGTTCGCGCCTGGCGTGCGGTTTGCTGGATGAACTACTGAAGCAGCACGTCTTGCACTCTAGAAACAATGCTTGGATAAACAAGGCCGTGGTGAGGAGAGTATGGATGGCGACGATGAACTCGGAATCCACCGAGTCGCTCACGGCTTTACATGATCTGCTGGACCAGGTCTTCGATGCTCTATCAGAGCCATTGAGTCCGGACGCTACTGGAGCCGCTCACTCGGTAAGTTGAAGAGCTACAGTCAAGGCTTCGACTAACTGCTCAGAGCAGCTTATATGGAAAAAACTGGAGGCCATGTTTACGAAACAGCGATTTTCGACCGCAGATACTTGGTGTACACTCGCCCTCCACCAAGCTTTTTCCAACTGCGGCGAGGCTAACCTGGGTAAATTTGGGAGGAAACGGATTCTCTGCGCGCTTGGACTCAGCGACGCAGACAGGGCCAGGAGTGCTTTTCAAAATATGCCTGAAGGACCCCAGGATGATATCTTGACCAGTTACCTGATGTTCAAGGTCTCTCTGCTTTGCTGGGACCACGAGCTTGGAGGCCAGTGTATCGAGCACTTGAGCGGATCCACCGACAAGACGCGGCGTCGAGACATACTATATGCCTGTGTCCGAGAAGCACAACAGGTTGGCGACAAACTCTGCACTCTGGCAGCGTTAAAAGCAGTCGCTAACAGTTGGACGGCTGGGCAACTGTCGTCAAGCCATGTGCCTTCCATCCTTCGGTGCACGATACGGCTAATACACATGGTGGAAGAGGAAGAGGGTGTCGGAGAGAACAATGTCGAGAAGTCTGATTTCGTGGAGGACATTTGTGAGATATTCGGGAAAGGTGCGCTGCATCCGCCATTCGCTTTACGAGATGCTAACGCTACTAGCTGCCGAGCATTCGAAACAGGATCCCAGGGATGACCAAGGAAACAAGGTATTCACCATACCGGAACTCCACTGGTTTCGGAAGAATGCGTACAATATTGGTGCTACCAAGTGTCACACATGGGGGCTACCACACATAGTTCGGATATTCAACTCGTGCCTCTGCTTCATCGACTGTTACCCCAAGGATCTACCTCTGACGGATGTCGCGGAGTTGACGCTGATGGGCATGCGTTGCCATTTTGTCATCGCCGCGGCATTGGTCTCGCTCGCCCGGGCGGAAGACCGGGTCGATGAGCAGTTGCAGCGGTATCTGGAGATGAGACATCATGTCGCGGCCTTTGACGGCCTGACTCAGACCGAGGTCGGCCCGCAGGATGAGGAGGTCATGAAGGACGTGGTGCGGAAGATGGCGACGCTGTTCGTCTTCGACTTTGAAGGTGCAGTCTGTCTGAAGAACTGGGACGACTTGAACCAGATTGTCAGAAAGGCAAAGCTGTGCAAGGACGAGGTCATGTACAAGGCCATGGGGGACTGCCTGCTGAGGAGCCATGCCCCTGGCAGAGGTACTTCGATATGCTCCACTTGTTGTTGCCGTACGATGCTGACATTGGCGTTGTGCAGTGGTGTATGCAACCATGAGGCTCATCATCAACGAAATCTTTGAGCTCGAGAACTTTGACAACGAGAAGCTGGCCAGATACATCCGCTGCATGTTCCAGGCTATCTTGCCGCTGGACGACGCCCTCGCCCTGCAGCTCGTCGACCAGGCCTTGCAAATTGCCCGCGAGGGCCACCAGGTACGATGACCAGTCCGGACATCCTCTCTTCGCTCCGTCTCCCCCAGACAACGCCAAACTCCCAGACATCATATGCTTACAGAGTACTCAGGTCCGCAGGCCGTTCCCCTCGGCAGAGCTGGAGTGGCTCGTCGCCACCACGTTCAACCACGCAGTCGACTTTTACGCCCGCGGCGAGGAGGACCCATGCCACCGTTGGGCGCTCAAGGCCATGGACCTGGCAGAGTACGTGGGCGACGGGGGCGGGCTGGCGGCCACGCTGCAGGACAAGTTTGCCAAGCTGCGGTTTGAAAGCAGGTGATGGCCTTGGCTGCTCGATGGAGAGCCACAACATCTAGTGGATCAAGAACCACGGCGCAAGTGAAGGAACACAGAGCGCAATGTGACGAGAGACGTGATGGGAAATGGTTCAATGCGGATGCAGACTAGAGCTATGCGTGAAGACGTGACTCGATACATCGTTAGAGAGCCCGGGCATGTCGTCGCGCCCCGGCGCGATGAAGGACGTGATGGATGCCTCCCGTGCATGCCGTAAACGAAAGAAAAAAACAACAAAGTAGCCCCCCTCCTGTTCCGTGGTATCTCCAAGCTCTGAACTTGCCCGATCCGGAATGACAAGTAAAACACGACCGCGACCTGCCTGGCCCATCAGCAAGCCGCCTCATGAGGCAAGACAAAAGAAAAAGAATAAAGGGAAAAGTGCTATTCTCTGCAAGCCCGCTGCTCCTTGCCCGCTTATATAATATTCGCGATGCTGATACGCTCCGCGCCCCTCTTCGCAGCCGGGCTGGCCGTCGTCGGGCTGCCGGCCCCCCTGCGGTCGACAGCGTACCGCGGCGCATCCGAGAGCCGTTGGATCTCGACGGCCGCAACGGGGCTCTCGCTCTTGACCTGCGGCGGCGGCAGGGGTGCCCAAGACGTGGTGGTCGGTGCGAGGCCGCGCGCTGCCGACTCGAGGCGTGCCCACCCGACCCATTCTCGGCGTTCGTCCTCGCTCAGTCCCGTCCGGAGCTCCGAGCTGAAGAGCCCCTTCTCGCTCGGGGTGCTCGACTTGGGCTGGGGCGCCTCTTGATCCTGCACGGCCCAGAGCCAGGATCTGTGGGGAGAGGCCTGCTGGTCGGCGGATACGTACGCGAGCAGCTCTTCGTCTCGGGCCAGCGACATGAGCAGGGCCGCGTGATCGACCGAAGACCGCTGGGATAAGAAGCTGGCATGTTCCGCGCGCTTGGCCACCAACGTGGAAACGAAGAACGAGAGGTACCGCCCGCATGACAGCGTAATGTCTCGCCGGGCGTCTATCGCAGCGAGCGCCCTGATGAGTGTAGTCGCGTGGTCGAGGTACCCTGTCAGGAGCAAGAACAGCGTCGAGCGGAACATGTGCGCCGTGAGCAGCGCCGTCGCCCCGTCGGCGGGTGATTTCGTGCGGCTGACGAGCGAGGCGGTCTCGAGGGCGACGTGCGTGCAGTTCTCGACGGCGGCGAGACGGACATCGGGGGAGCAGTTTGGCGATATGTTGTGTCGGTGGAGGAGTAGTCGAGCGTGGAAGAGGTATGCCAGGGGGGCGAGGAAATGCGGCGCCAGGGCCACCGTGCTCGAGGGTTCGCACGCCGGCGGAAACGTGCTCAGGCACTTCTTGAAGTGGCCATCAAACATGGATAGCTGCGCGGCTGACAGGGCGGGCGCCTCCATCGACTTGACCAGGGAAGTGTACGATCGGATGACGTGGATGACGGCAAGGAGAGAATGGGTCAGCGGCTCAGCCCCGTTGGGGACACGCATGCCGTCCTCGCGAAGGTACTGGTCATCCACCGCAGCCGGCAGAGACACGTCGCAGTCCGCATCGTCAACGAGGAAAGGATGGCCCAGCTCGGTTGCCATCATCCTGTCCATGATGTAGATGGCCCACCACGTCCTCCGGCGCATCTCCCCCTCGATGACCGACCAGGAGCCGGACTCTGAGTAGAGTCCTAGGTCCTGGCCCACACGGACTGCGTTTCCGAGCCAATTCCAAGCGGCCGACTTCAAGTTCATTTCATTGAGGCAGATGGTGATGAGAACAAGGGCGCGAGCGTTGTCGAGGGTGTGGTGGTTGTTCCAGGGATCCATAACCTTGCGCGCCGACTCCAGAAGCTCGGCAGGGCGGTAGAACGTGGCCGCCGTCGGAGGTTCGGCACTGAATAAGCTGCCCGCCGCGAGAACGGCGAAGACCAAGGACATCCATGCTGACGAGACACGTTGTGGATTCGATCTGTACAAGTCATCCACCATGGCCTGGAAAGTCGGCATGTGCACGATCGGGAACATGGTATGCGCCGAGCTGGAGTAGTTGTGTAGCAGCCGATCCGCAACGTCTTGCGGGGGGAGCTCTGGGGTAGAGCAGTCGAGCGTTGCTGAGGGCGGCTGTCGATGCTGCGCAGGCGGCTTCCAGACACCTTTCGAGAAACTCCGTACGTTGGCTCTCGCCCTGGCTAGTTCAGGGTTCGGTACATGACGCTTCCGTTGCTTGGGCTCGGATCCTATCGATGGCAGTTGGGGCACTTGCCTCTCTGTTGGCTCCATATCGACGTCCATGGGCGCGTCCCTGTCTCCAAGCATGCGGCGCAAGTTTATGTTGTCACGCTTCACACGCTCGATTTGCTTCTCCAGGTCCTGAACCTGCTTGATGGACGACATCCTCCGGTTTGTCTCCTTGGTGAATTGGCACTTGACGTTGCGGCTGGAGCATTCCGAGCAGCTCGTCGTCTCCGTTGCATCACACTTGACCTTTCTTTCGCGGCAGGCATCGCAGCTGGGATCTTTTCGGCGCTGGCGGTACGCCCTTTTCTGCCCCTGGCTGCCGGGTGTTCCGGGCAGATGCCCGTGGCCAGGCCCCTGAGCGCTCATTACCGAGTCTGTCGAAGCGAGAGACTCGCGGCCCATAACGGAGCTCGACATCGATGCATATGGCGGAAAGCCCTGGTTGACCGGAGGGAGCGACGGCATACCAATCGGCTGAGGACTCGACGCTGCGTTGGGCCTCGAGCTTGTGCCCAGCAGCCCTCCCAGATACCGAGATGGCGGCCTTGGCGAAGTAGCGGAGGAGACTGACGAGGAGTCGTATGACCTTGTGGATGGGTTGGGAGATCGAGCATATGGGTGGTGCGACGATTCGGCGGCCATGGCTGGGGAGCCCGTCGAGGAACCAACCCGCCTGCCGGTAGGTATGGACGTCGCAGATGTTAGAGACAAGTCAAGCCACTTTGGACTCGGCGAGGCGGTCAATGCCAAAGTTTTGCAAGCCGGTGAGGCGTCGAGGAGCCAGTCCAGAAGTGCCGCAAAGGAAGGATGGGGAAGGGGGGAAGCTGCAGGCACTCCTTCAGCACAAACTAAAACCTGTGACGGGAGACAGATCTCGCTTCTTCAGCCAAGCTCGTGTCGAAAACCAATCCAAAGGCCGGATCTGATGGCTCTCGGGGCAGGGGCCAGTGAAAAACGGATCACGTCGATGGCCGTCGTATCTGGTTGCGCCGCAGCGTCTGTGCTACTCGGCGCCGCTATGTTTCGCGATATGACCAAGCGACTACCACGTTTGTGCCGAGTGTCCTGCTGTCTCGAAGCCGTTGACCTGAGATGCCACGGCGCAATAGCTTCGTGGGCGTAGGCGTGGCGTGTGGTGCCGTTGTCGTTTGATACCTAGCCGGCAACCAGGTGCTCTGCCACCTGGCTTTTGACAGACCCGGAGTCCCAGGCAACTCCAACCGACGACCAGATCAGAGACAGAACCACCAGGTCTTCCGGCAGAGGAGCCGACTGACGGCCAAAGCTCTAAAAACAAAACCAAGCAGCCGCTCTCCCGCTCCGGGGCTCGGGCAGCTCCAGAGACGCGACGGCGTAATGAATGGAGGATTGTATGCAGGAAGAGCGGCGCCCGACCTCGGCTATGTATAGTCCGTACGGTCGCCCGTCCTCCTCAGGTTGTCACAGAGTACCGGGTCAGCGGTGCTCACCCGTGGCCAGCTGGGGCTCTCCGCGCATTAAAGCAAATTCGGGGAATATTATTTGGATATGTGGACATGGGGGGCATGGGGGGAAACGTCGAGGCAACCCTGGGACAATTTGGCGATGGACTGGGGCTGTTGAGATCAGCCAGAGCCACTAACGTGTTTCGACCACAGCTGGGATCTTGGGGCATGTCATGGCCATCAGCAGGCAACGGATGTATCCCTGCCACGACTCAATCGGGCGGCCGCCTCCTGGACCGAGGGGGTGGTGGTCGAGGCACAATCACTTCAACGCCTCTGTGCAGTGCCGCAATGTCCAGCTCCAGCCCACGCTGGCGAGCTCCCTGTGTACTCGTACGAAGTAGGCATGTACATACGGAGCCGGAGCTGGGGCTTACGCTTGGCTTGGATCGACGGCGCAAGAACAGGCCTGGCAGAAGAATGGGTCCCAACACGGCCCTCAGCCCCGTCAATGCTCTCTTGCCAGATGGCCGAGAGGGGCCACCATGAGGGCTAAAGGATAATGAGCGACCGACACTTGGGGGTGTGCTCCGTGTGCGTTGTGGCGTGCCCTGCTAGCCAGCCGTACTGTATGGCAGCATCTCTTCGACAGCAAACGTGGCCGGCAGCCCGGCCTACGGCCCACGGGCCACGGCTCGCCGAGTCAAGCGCAGAATGCAGAGACGAGTATCGAGGCCAACCCTGCCCACAGCGGCCGGAGCACAAGAGCCTGTCGCCTCGACCGATCATGCCAAGCATTGCTCGGCATGTGGCTCCTGCTGGGGTCCCCTCGATGCCTATTTCTGGACATGATGTGTACACACAAGCAGGGTGCAGTGGTTCCGTTGCCAGTGGACAGCGTTGGGGGCCTGCGGCAAGACATGCTGTTTGTATCTGTACATGGCTCCTCCACTGATGCCTTCGACCGGTGGGAATGGGCATTCTGGCATGGCATTTGTATCCGTCCTGCGCGGTGGAGCGGACTGCCGCGCGGTAGGGCCACCCAGCGATCTGGGAGTTCTGTTGTAACATGCAGATGATATCTGCTGCTGCTTCTCTGTTGCCTGCATGCCATGTACATGGCTGTATACTATCACGAATAGTCGATGCTCGGGAGCAGAGGCCAGACTTGAGACTGACGCTTCTTGTGGGGATCCGGATGTCGGCCAAAGCCACACCGCACATAAACACAGCGAGGCGGGCGTTGAGGCTTCAGGGAGTACTCGTACGCACTACTCGGTACTACGTACGGAGTAGTCGCAGACCAGTTCGTGCTGTAACGTGACGAGCCAACAGAGCGGCAGGGTACCTATGTTGGCTGGCTGTCTGGCTGGCCAAGATCATTGCCACTGAAGCGCTAGGCCGTTGGCCAGCAAACCCGCCAAAGCCACCGAATACCTCCTCGTACGAGTATTCGTGCCGCATCGTCCAGCCGCTCTCAGCAAGACTGACGCGCGGCGCTAGCTGCTGGTGATGCAACAACACGCCCCCTGGCTGGGCGATTCGGCTCCCACGGGGCACGACACTTGGCCGGTTTGAGGCGTTTCTCCGGGATCCCGCCGGGGTCTGTTTCGAGATCACAGGACAAGATGGTTTGGGACGCTGCAAGACACCGGTGGCCAGGACCAGAGAGGATGGCGAATACTCGGAGCTGCTTGGAGGAGAGAGCGCCAAGCCCTCGAGCCTCTGCCCGCCGAAATGGTGCACTAATTAGGATGCCACCCCTTCGTGTGAGCGCCAATGGAACGGCAGTATCCGTGGCAAAAGGGGGGATGGTGGTGATGAGTCCCAAGCTACCAAGTATCGAGGGTGGAGAATTCGGTCTGGAGCCGAGCGAGCCGCCGGAACCAGGCCCCTGTCAAACGAGATCTCGATGCTCCCAATGTCGCCAGAAGTGAGGAGTGAGGCAGCCCGACAGCATTGAGCAGCAGCATGTTCATGCCATCCACACGTTCATGTATTCCATGCTGTACGGAGTAGTACATGCATGGCACGATGCCGAGTACCAGTACCAACACTAGTTGATGTAGAAGGCGGCCGCCCTGGTGAGAGAAGTGGCGTGCCGGCGCATGCTGATGTGTCTGTCTCGAGCCCCATGCTTGCTTGCCTGTCTGACTGCTCTCGAGCCAGCCAGCCTCAGCCTGCCTGTGCTTTAGCACGAGGGCCGCAACGGAAGCGCTCGCTGATCTAAGATGCAGCGCTTCTGCTACATAACAACCTCGGCTGAAAATGGCGCTGGGAGACGCCGGACGGGACGTCGTGCTTGGCCTGGCCTGATATAACAGGGCTCCAAAGATGGGTGAGGATGACGAGCATGGTGTTGGTTGGCGCCGCTCTGTCCATGGTTGGTTGCTTGCTTGCTCCATTGCTCGTTAGCATCATGTATCTGTGCTCCGTACAGCGTCCAGATGCAACCCGACTGGCAGACGACGGGTGGGATTCTCATGACATCCAAGCCATGCCATGCCATGGCGGGCGCTCTGGCAGCAGCGGAACTAACCGTCGCCCATAAAATTGGCGAGTGCGCCGGTGTCCGAGTGCAACCAACTTGCGCCTGCCTCCTGGTTTGAAGGCACCTGCCTCGAACAATGCCGTGGCCCAGGTACCTTCCTCGTTGCTGGCTGCTGCCTGAGGAAGTGTTCAAGCCGTAATGAGCGTACAGCAGGAACCTCCGTCTGCCTCTTGCACCCACTCGCTGCTGACGAGAGCGGCCCCGCCACGATGCAGCGTCAGATCAGAACAAGAACCAGTCACCACCACAGCCTCGCTTGCTAATTATATGCTCAGCAACAGGGCTTCTCTCCAGCTTCGGTGCCTGCCGCCTAATCTAACGCTGCAACGACGCGCAGTGCATTGCAGAGCCTCCAAGGCTCCGAGAAGGCTGGCTGCGACACAGCGCAAACATCCCGCCGCGAAGATCAACGACCAAGCCGCCTCCGGACGAACGCCGCAGTCGGTAACCCAGCCGAAGCTAGTGAATGACGACGAGCGATGGTGGACACTACGGAGGCAACGGAATATGAGATGTGAGGCCAAGGCCACAGGGCCAGGATATCTCGGAACTGGCTTGGGCCGCTTGATGGTCCCGACTCCCGCACCAGCTGGCTCCTTGGCCCCCATGACAGGGACTGACATCAACACAGACCTTACGAGTACTCGTAGTAGCCTACGAGTACAGTGGCGACCGAGTAAAGCCGCATACCGATATTACCGACGAGCCCGGAGTTTGAGTACTTGTACGATGACGCCGACCGAGCGTTCGTCGGCTTGGGCCGGCGATGTTGCAGGAGATTCTCCGTCTCCACAGCATCAAAGGAGCTGCCTGGTGCACGTCAACGCGCCGAAGGTGGCGCGACCCGACACGCTTCACACGACTGTCGATGGCGTCTATGTTTGCTTATAGTGCTTTCTCTGCAAGTGCGTCTCCTGCAAGCCCCTACTAGTACGGAGTACGGACTACTCCGTAATCTGCAACTAATAATGGGCTTCAGGGTTGCATGCTGGCAGGCATGCCGTCGTCAGACGGCATCACCACCCGCGACGATCCAGCACGGCCGGGCCCTCTGAAAAGGAAGGTCGAGTGACAAGTGGACAAGCCACCTCTCAAGTCTCAAGCCATGGATGTCGTCAATCAAACACCCTGTTTGGGAAGTGGGAGATTCCA
Source organism: Tolypocladium paradoxum (assembly GCA_002916505.1). Lineage (NCBI taxonomy): Eukaryota > Fungi > Ascomycota > Sordariomycetes > Hypocreales > Ophiocordycipitaceae > Tolypocladium > Tolypocladium paradoxum. The sequence goes on from PKSG01000514.1 coordinate 55,046, forward strand.
CGAATCAAGGCCTGGCGGCGACATGCGCTCATTCGTCGTCTTTCCAACTTCGCCTCCTCCCGTGGCCCGTGGGGCTGAGCTTCTGCCGTGGCAAGAAAGTCGCTCGTTCGGAGTTCCCCAGCGCCGCTGGGGCATGTACAGGTCATGCATGCCGTCGGCCCGGCGTGTCACGGCGGCGGCGCACTGGAGGCCTGGTCTTTTTTGTCGCGGCTCAAGAACCGAAACCCAACGACACGAACTGGTCCCGGCGCCAACGGTCCGGCGCGAATTCAAGCACCAGACAAGTGCTCCCTACCCAATGCCATCGCTAGCCCGGCTCTTGGCGGTCTGGAACACTCGTTATGCATTCTGCATTCGCCCTGCTCAAGAGCAGTGGGACTGCGTTCAACGGCACACTCAGCTTTCCCTCATCCAAACTTGAGACATATCCGGAGCCCAATGATCTTGTCTGCAACCCTGGAGTCGTTGGCCCGTGGCCGAAACACCGGCGTGGCGGCTGACGTGGGCGTCCAAGGGCCTGCGGGCGCGGATGACCCACGGGCGCACCAGGGCCATGTCAAATGCAGCCTCTTCCAGAATGTCTGGGAGCTTCCACGCCCGTACGAGTACTCCGTACTCCGTACAAGGTGCAGAGTGCATATGGTGTTTTGTTTGACCGAGTACGCTACTCGTGTGATGGCGCGGGACCTTCACTCCGTGCCTATTTGAACATCGCCACTAGGCAATCACTCGGCCCCTAGCCCGTCCTAGCACACGCTCCGGCGTGCATTTTATGGGTACATCGAATAGAGCAGCCTACGAGTACCCGTACGATACTGCTCGTACGCTACTGCTCGTATCGCGTTTGTGCTTTGGGAAGAATGAGGAGCGTGATGCTCGGGCTTCGACTGGCTCATCGCCGTCCAGTCCGTAGCAGGGCAGCGCGATCTAGTATCTCGCGTTGAGGCGCACGATCACCGGCTTCCGTTGGATCTGCGGTGCGCCTCATGCTCCGTTTTCCGTCCAACACCATTGTCCTCGCTCCAGTCGGTCGGAGCCCAAGGCGGGGGGCACTGCTCAGCCAATGGCAGCAGGCTTGTCCGCACTGCCATGGTGCCGCGACGACTCCAGCAAGAGCCCCTATCAGCGACCTCGAATAGACCCCATCATTTCGCGCCGGAACACCAGCGGAGCTGGCCTGTACATGCCCAGTCGCATCGCAGGTAGTTCTCACGTACTGTACGTACGAGTACGACACTGACCGCTGTACGATGCTTCACGCGTGGCCTTTGCAAGCCATCCTTGGCCTCAGTTTTATGCCACCGTGCCCGGCATCTCACGTCTGTTGGCGGCCTCGCCAAGCTGGTCCATCCGCCAAGTGTTGCACTACGCGGGACCGTTGCGGCACGAGGCATGCTGTTCGTTCGGCCAGCTTCCCGACTGGACTTGCTAGCCCTGCTGCGCCTCCTCCACCTGCTTGTCCGGCATTGATGGCCATTCAAACTTGAAGGCAGGCATCCGGCAGCTGACAGTTGTACAGCTACTTGCGTGCAAGTACGACTGGAAAAGAACCCCGGCGCCATCATACAACTACGGTGCCACTAGTCCGTACGGGGTAAAGACAGGGAGCTCAGACTGTTAACTGCCGGTAGACCTTTCAGCCGTGGGAGGCTGGGAGCTTCCGAAGCATTGGAGCGCTATTGTTGGCGTTGGCCAGCGGCCTCGATATTCGCCGCTTGTCTCTCTTGTCGAGTTGTCTCTTCAACCCCACACGAGGCAACTTGACCACCCTTCGGTGGCAAAACTGCACCATCTACTTCTGCGGGCGTTAGCTGGTCAGCCTGGTCAAGCCTGTTGTCTCCAGCACAGTGCCGCGAGATGCCAGCCTGGGGACCAACGATGCTGCTGCTACGGTAGAGGTGCATCAAAACGACCGAGGCACACTCTCGCACGAGGCTGCTACGAGGAGTCAGCTGGAGGCAATTTCTATCCGGAAAGCCAATCTCGACAGCTTTGGCGCCAACATCGCTGGCAACACGGACTGGCGATCGCTACCACTACTCGTACGCCGTCCGTCGGATCTGGCACGCGAGCCTCTGGTGGCTTGCGTTTTGGCATGGTGGAAGCGTTCCGGGAGACCGCCAGGCAAGCCCAGTGGCGTCGTTCACAATGCGCTGGTTCGCTCTGGCAGGACGCCACCGGGCCAGCGATGGCGGCGGAAACGGTGTTCGGGACCACCGAGACGCTCACCGCCGAATGCAGACTATTAATACCAATTGCTCCAGTTAGTACGGAGTATGCAGGCACTCTGCGGCTGTGGCCCAAGTGGCCAGACTGTACGAGTACTCCGTACATGACGGCAAACCGCTGAATCCCGGAACTCGGAACCAAGCTGCGGCCCCAGCCGGATGCCGGGCCCCTGGTTGTTTGCAACTTGAGTCGGGAGCTGTCGCGATGCTGAGCATACCTATACTTGTAGCTCCTACTCGTAGAATGAGACTTGGCGAAGCGACTGCAAAACTCGAACAACGGCTGGCGCTGCGACGCCAGCTCGGCACCAAGTCACGGGTCCCGCTGCAGTCTTGATCCTCCACGCGGGTTGCTCACATGTGCCGGGTTAGGGATCCTGGCCTGGGAAATAACTCACTTTCCCCAGGCTCCACGGCGCCGTGCGCATGGTTAACCGGGTGAAACCGCCATCACACAGCATATCACGGCTGCATGGGAGGCACATCAGGCATGAACACTCCAGGTAAACTCCCAAATCATGGCTCAAACGGCAGGGTCCGCCAGCCACTGGGAGGCCTTCCGATTGCCACCGCCAAAACATGACAGACAGCGCAGAGCAGCAGTTGATTTAGACACTGGGGGGCCTGACCCTGGAGATTGCGCATGCTCGTGGGGGGCTGGTTGTGCCGGTTCGGACAACCAGGATCCCTGAACTGTGACGACCAAGGCTGCTTGGCCTCTACGAGTATTACTAGGCTTGGCTTCGACCCCCGGTCCCGACGGACTTGCATTACCCGACGAGACAGCCAGCAGAGTCCCAAGCGAAAGGGATGAAACACCATGGTTGCCGTGAACGAACTTTGAAGTCAACCCGGATCCGCGGGCCAGCATCCAAAACTGGTGTAACGGACGGGCGGCGTCAACGTTGGCTGAATGGTATACTTGTACTCCGTATGTTACACTCAAAAGCGTGTTACGCTTAACCCGGCTTTAGGGCGTTTCCGGGCGATGGTCTGATCACCATTGGCTTTCTCCCTTCACCTCTTTGGAGAACACTGTCAAGGAGGCGGATGATCATGTCGGGCAGCACTGTGCCGCTGAGAGGGGTATCGGCCAGGACGGCAAGATTGGCGGCGAGCACACGACCGCGCTCAGGTCACTCGGGACAGCCAAGCCTGTGCGGCGTCATGCGGCGGTGGACTGCGTGGCGGCAACCGGCTGACGGGCTTGCATTCTCCCCTGCTACCTCGACGGCTTGAATATCGCTTCATTCCGTTGACCCATGTTTCCGCAAACTGACGTGTCAAGGCCCCCGTCCGTCGTCACAGAGTTTGGGAGGCAGGCGCCTCGTCAGCTTCTTAGACGCGGCACAAGCCGGAAAGATATCCGGCGCGGCTGGGCCGTCGGGGCGGGTCGATGGCTCTGCAATCTGAGCTGGTGACGGAGGCTGAGACAAGGACGGGCGCAAGTAGGGTGCTAATCATTTCCTACGTTCCACGCACAAACCGCCGCTGGGGGGCTCGGCGACGTGGCCAGCACCTCGCTGACTCGCATGCGGCTACGGAGCATAGGGTCTCGGGTCTTCCTGCCGAGGCCCAGGCCCGTTGCCCGATACGCATCATGCCAGTGGGCCATGCGGTTGAGACGGGTCTGTGGCCGGCCCGGCAAGATTGGCGGTTCTCGGCCGTTGGAAGAGCTGCTCGCGTGCGCACAGCGCCGATGCCAAGGGCCGGCGGGCTCCGGCCGGAGCATCGCTGGGTGCACCGGCTCGCCGGGAGCTAAGAGGGACTATGACTATTGCCGAGAAGACGGCAATGCCTCCAAGCGGAGGGCGCCATGTGCAAGTCGCCGCTGCACAAGCTCCTCACGGCACACTCCCCAAGGTCGAACAGCTCCTTCACTGGGCGTCGACGACTGCGCGTGCATCGCCAGGGGCGCCGTCGCGGGGAGCTGGTGCGGCGACGAGAGGAAGCGCGAGCTTGCGGCCGAGGTGGATGCGGTACTGGGGGGCTTTGACGTGGCGGGCGGCGTGTGAATGCGACGATGAATCACATGTTCAACACGATACCAAGAGATGGAGACGGAAAAGGCATTGGATAGGGGGCTCGGTAGTTGATGGACCCATCTTGGGGGGATACAAAAAACCATCTGCACACTCTCCTGCTGAACTTGATTGACATCCAGGATGCCATCCCATCTCCCATGTCTTCCCGCTATGCCGAGGGCGCCTTTGTCCGTGCCTGATATTCCGATCTCTCTCCGCAAGTAAAGCACACACAGGAACCGTGCATCACGCATTCCCAACATCTAGTTTCCGCCACCCGCTCGCGCAATGCAACCCTCTTCCGAGAACGCACCAAAGCTACCATCCCTGCCTAACCCTCCGTCGTGTCCATGGCGTCCGGGACGAGCTTCGCCTTGGCCGCAGCCACCTTTTCCGCCCGCCACGCGTCAATCTTCTCCTTGAGCTCCGTCTGAGGGATCGCGTCGTCCACCGTCATCGGCTGCCGCGTGAACGGATCCTTGGGGTCGCTCAGCAGGTGCTGCACAATGGTCGAGCGGTCGACAATGTGCTTGCTGGGCAGGAGGACCGGGTCCTTCATGAGGTCGCCCATGATGGGGTCCTCGAACTCGGCCGGGATGTCGCCGAGGTCGATTTCGGCCTGGTCCAGCTGCTGCTTGGCCTCGAGGAACTTGGCCTTTATCTTTTCCCACTTGGCAATCTCGGAGGCGTCCTTTTGGTGCTTGGACGTCAGGATCCGCGTCACCCGGTCGAGCACTTCGGGCTTGTAGGAGCGGCCGTCAGCGGCGACGGCCTCGACAAAGATGGGCGAGTAGCCGAGGTGCAGGTAGATGTCGACAAAGTCGGAGAGCAGCTGGATGGGCCGGAAGTGGTACTTGTCTTTGTTCGAGACGCTCAGTTCGGCAGCCGCCTTCTTGCCCGCGAGCGTCTCCAGATTGTAGTTCAGCATGCTCGCCAGACGGGAGACAATCTCCGGCATGGTAAACGACTCGCTGAGGGCTTGCGTGAACAGCTTCATCATCTCCAGCGTCTCGTTCGCGAGCTGCATGTAAGATGTAGCCTGGTTGCCCAGGGTTTGGAGTTCCTCTTCCTTCTTCTGTCGATCTTCGGTGGACAGGGACTGGTCCTCCAACTCTCTCTCGAGACTTCGCATCTTGGGGAACTTGGTAAACGCCTCGTCCAAGACGTAAGTCGCGTCGTTGAGCAACATGTTGACAAACTGGACAAAGAAGCTGCGGTTGACCCTGTTGAACATCTCATTAGTCGTGTATTCGGTCGAGCGATCGAGGTATATCTTACTTGCTTTCCCGAGTCAACTGATCTTTGTACACATCGTTGACCCAGACGCACTTGATGACTTGAAAAATCTCATATCGAATGTTGAACTTGTCGTAGAACGCCGAGTTTGCGCCTGTCGACTCGCACTCAATGTAAAACTTCATCAAGGCGTGCAGCAGGTAGTCATTGGCAAATTGCAGAGAAACCAGCTGGTCTCCCAAGACACCCTTCTTGAGGTGCATAAACGGCCACGTTCCAGAGAAAAGAAGCGATACCAGCGAGGACTTGAGGTAGGGATTCTTGATGAATTCGGAGGACCGAAGGAAGGTGATGCACAAGGCAATCATCTCGTCGCCCACGGCACTCGGCAAGATCTTTGGTAACCATCTGTAGAGCTTGTCAGCTTTGAACGAGAAGAGGGTCTTCGCCAACTGTACCTGAAGACAAATTTGAAGTTGTCGACGATGTTCTGAAGCGCGTATTCGGGCAGGCAAGCGAACGCCTCAGAGTTCTCCATGGAGAGAGGCAGCCTGGCTGTTGTCAGCATTCGTATCCCCCGACTTGGAGTATGTCAACGTACTTGATTGCTTGCACCTCCTTGCCCGGCTTGTAGTCCGATCCCGTAACGAGTCGGAGCAGCCAGACCGCGACGTATCTCATGAACCTCAGCGACGTGCTTTGCATCCTCTCATCGAGGAGCGCGCCTTCAATCGCATACTTGAGCGCAATCGTCTTTTCCAACACATTCGTGTGTCTCTTGAGCGTCTCTTCAAACAGTCTCAGCTGGTGGGGCATATTGGCAACCTTGGGCCGCTCTGCCTCCATCGCTTTTATGTTCTTCTCCAAGTACTTGATCTCTCGATCCAGATTCTTCAGCTGCGAGTTCAGAGCCTCGCTGCCGTAGTGATGCGCCGCCAGCGCAAGGAAGAATGCCTCGGAAATGAAGTTGGACTCGCCCGACTCCTTCTCCGAGTAGTACTTGTCGGCCGTTACCTGATCCGCGTTAAGCTTCGTCTCGTCCTTGATGTCGACCCGGGGCTGCCTCTTGAAATACTTGACGTCGATCTTGTCCACCTTGCTAAAGTCGGTATCCATAAAGGGCTCGCAAAACCGATCCATGATCGTGGTGACGTTGAGCATAAACCCGTCCGATGCCACCTCTCTCGGATCGACCTGCATAGCTCTCCGCTTGTGGTTCATGTTCATGATGTAGGCAAACCAGTTAAGCGTGCGACTTCTCGTGTCCGGACCTGCTCGAATGAAGGCGTTTGCAATCACAAAGAGGTCGTCTTGGTGAGCTCTGAGGACAATCCGCAATGATTCTTGAGCGTTTGCGATCCTCGTTCTATCAAGAGACCGAGGGCCGGGAAAGTAGCTCTTGATAGCCTCTGGCTGCAGCGGAGATATCCGGAAGAAGGGGCCGAGTATGGTGTGCTTCTCAATACCTGGCGCCGACTGGGCCATGTTGAAACATGAATGTTCAGCGAGGTTGGAGATGAGAACAGGAAAGCGTGTATATGTCAATAGAGCCTGAAAACACCGTCAGCTGCGCGTTCCAAAGCTCGCGTCCGTGCTGGGTGACCTTACTTGGACATAGGGCTTGTAGTCGTCTCCCAAGGACAATGTGGAGAGCCGATTGCTGATATTTACCATGGCATCATTGAACAATGCAGGGACCGCTTCGTCGTCGTCAAATCGCTTGATCGCTTCTCGGATAAAGTCAAAATCGAGTCCGCCTTCATCCGAAATGCCCCGGAGCAAGAAAGGAGCGAGGGTATCGTGGTCAGCGTTCGCCTCACGTCTACCATGTGTCAGCATCAGGACCAGCGGCAGAAGTACCGACCGGGAAACGTACCCATAAAGAGCCGGCATTGTCAGAGAAAACAGGCAGTTGCTGATACACAGTCGCTTTGCCTCTTCATGCACCTCCGACCGCACATCACTGACATTCTTGGCTGTGCTGGCCGCCTTGGAGGCTCGCTTCCAACAAAGAAGCAGGTACCCAAACAAAGGCTTGTCGAGCGGCAGGTTGCCGCAGGCCTCTATAATGGCCTGATCCAAGACGCTCGTGGAGAGCTTCAAGGGATCCCCTGACTCGTTCAGCTCTTGATTCAGGTTCGGCACGAAGATCAGCCTCTGTCCCTGAGCGTCGGTCATGTGGTGGGGGTCGACAGTGATGCGGAATATTTGCGTGAGTACCCTGTGCGCATAGTCCGCGTCCGATTCGGTCTGCTGGGGGTTCGGCTTGCGTGGGGCAGGAGTGGCTGCAGCGCCGTCGTCAATCTCAGCGGCGGACCTCTTGCGATGAGGACGGAAACTACCTGAAGATCCCGAAGGGTCTTCGCGCTTTGTGTTCTGGACACCTAGTTGCGTGAAGGGGTTGGAGCTCGGCAGGGATGGCTTCGGGGCAGGCGTGATGTTGATCCTGGGTTTCGGCGTGGGAGCTTCGCCGCTCTGCGGTTTCGGGGTCGGCATCGTCGACGACTGGGCAGCTTCGTTCTCTGGATCCTTGCTCTCGCTCGGCCTGGGGGCCGATGAGCCCAGCTTCGCCAGACGGCGTGCTCGGATCTGCATCAAGCGCGTTAGCAATCAGGGCTGCTTCCTTGTGGCCGCCTCTGCCCGAGCATACCTGGTCCATCTTCTCCTTGTCGGGGGCGTCGCCCCCAGTCCACGACGGCTGCTCGTTGGGATCCATACTGGCGCGTCTCCCGTATCCGTGGGAGGGGGAAAAGATGCAAGTTGATGGGAAGCCCGCAAGGCTGAAGGTCGGAGGTTGGAGTTGAGCCCCGTCAGGCGGTGGAACTGACGGGTAGCTAGTGGGTGCGGGCACTGCGGGGGCGGTGAGGCTGCCACTGTCATCCACTAGAACAGCATAGGCTGCCTGTGGCGGCACGGGGGAGGGTGCCTGGAGCCTGGAAGCTTCCAGCTCCGCGATACCCTGGCAACGTGGAACAGCCCAGCACCGGGAAGGGCAGCAAGATATTGACGACGTCTGCCTTGCCAACCGCTCGTCGGCGCCTGTGAAGAGACTCCTCGAGGCATGCAGCTGTAACGAATGATGCCAGGTCGGGCGAGAACACAAGAACAGCGCGAAACAAATACCCCGGACGCACGGCGGCACAGAGCTGTAAACCCGCGCGGGATGGACACCCGCTGCGTAGAACTCCGCCAGAATCGAATACTCCGGCGGGCTTGGCGTCCACATTGCCTCCCAACGTCCGCATCCTACGAGGTAGGTAGCTGTTCGTATTGGCTCGATGCAAGTTACCCGTAGTTCCACAATAGAAAAATCCGAAGTCGTCCGCGAGCTCCGCATGGGTCGGACTTCATCCCTGGCTCGACTTCCACGATACTGGGCAACAGCGGACCGTAGTCCGACGACGAAAGACTTCCAACGTGTAGGCAACAAACACCGTATATTTCTTTCAAGTTACTTGCATACCTATGAATTGCTTTTACACACGACGAGGGTATCCCATGTTTAGCGCCCGACGCCTCAAATTCACACCAAAGCTCGCACACTCAAAGCTCTCGACCTTCACAGCCGAGGGAGGTCCGTCTCCGTCCCAGAAGACCGCCTCCTCTCCGGCAGGATGGGAGCGGCGTCGCTGGAGCTGCCACGCCGAATCGTACTCGAAGACGCCGTATTATTAGCGGCCCTGATGCGCCCTTCCTCGCGGCTCCTGTTGAGCAACCAGTTGACGTGCATCCGTATCATGTTGATGTTGTTCCGTAGCTCCGTGACTTCTTCCCGGATGGGCATGACCTGGTTCATGGTCCACATGCTCTGCCGGGCCTCGAGATGCGTCAGGTTCTGGTGGACTTCCTCGAACCCGGCGTCCAGATCCTGCATGGTGCGGTTGTCGTTGATCAAGGAATCTCCACCGCCGCCGCCGCGTCGATTCAGTGCTGCTATAACTTCGTCGATTTGGCGGTTATTCTCGTTCTGTCGGTCCACCACATCCCGAAGCTGACTTCCGAGATCGGTATATGATTGAATGGTTTCTCGCTGCGTCCTTATGACGATCCCCGACGGAGTGTCGGGATGAAAGGCGCATGCTATTGTGTGGGCGCTCATTTCGCCGCGAATAGCCCGTATCGGACAGCCCACATCCTGGTACGGACACCCAATCTCGGCGCCGTCACATTCGAGGCTCCGGTGAGAATCCAGTTGGGACCGTTGGATCAGCTGCCAGCACCCCTGGCATCGCGTCTTGGCCTTGGAGCACGAGAGAAGGTGGACGTCGTTGTCGGCCTCGTCAATCTTTGCATCGCAGTGGGTACACGCCACCTCCCGATGAGGGCACTGCTCATCTTTGGGCTTATTCCGCAACTTCTTGTCGCAGTTGGTATCGGGACAGCACAACTCCCTGTATCGGCATTCGGTGGTCGCATGGCTCTCCACGACCTCGCGCCTCAATTCCCTGTTGCACCCCCGGCCATGATATGGACACTTGACCATCAGACTGTTCAACTGCGTGCGAATGAGCCTCGCCGCACTGAAGCAGTCTAGCCAGGAGAGAAGATCTCTATCGATGGGACAGGCGGTCCCTGACGGGCTGGAGGCTATGCTTCGGCGCAAGCATCGGTAGCAAAAGGTATGGTCGCAGGGCGTCGTGACAGGGTCGACGAGCGGATCGTGGCAGATGGGACACAAGAGGTTCGGATCGGGGTCGGCGACGTATGTGAGGCTGTACATGTCGAAGATGGAGCCGCCCCCATTTCGCCTGGGGATGTCGAGAGACGAGGGGTGCGGAGGCAGCAGGGGGCCCGAACGTCGGTCCGAAGCTGCACCCGGTGCTCTGCGCAACAGCAGCTCCGGCGAATTCGCGATGGCCCTCGCGAGAGCGACCTGTCCCAGGTTTCGACGAGCGAAGCGCCTCGCTGCGGCGGGGCTCATGCGCACTCCATCGCTGGATTCGGAGGCTGATTCGCGCGACACGGCGGCGCTCGTGGGCCGGCGCGTCGGTTGGTTGCTCGGCGCGGCGGCGACCTCGCCATCGTCGATGGTGCCAGGTGCGGCGGCTTCGGTTTCCGACATGCTCTTCGTCGTGTGTCCTCAGAGGCAGAATAATTCGGGCGGGCGGTATCGCGGAGTACAGGGCCGCAGAATCCGGAAATCAGTGCGACCCGTGGCAGAAGTGGGTGCCGATGACGAGGTTTCTGGAGGTGAGGGTCGAGGACCGGATGGTGGTTGCCGATGGGAGGTGAAGCACTGAAGATGCCCACGGCCGAGGCGGGGCCCAAGTCCAGTCCAATGTGAATGGCTGCTGACAACCAGGACTATCGGTAGCTGTGTGCGTGATTTTTCTCTCTTCGTTCCCAGAACCACCAGGGCCCGTTGCTCTATTTCCTTGAAAGGGCGTCGAGTGCGTCACGGACAACAGATGCGTATGCGTCACTGGGACGTACCTGGAACAAGGCAAAGTTTCGGAACAGTTGGCCAAGCTTTGAAGCTCGTATTCACACAAGTGTCTCTGCTAGCATTCTTAGAAATAGCTTGATATAGTTTTGGTGATTTCATGACACGGCGATGCGCTGGATTTTACGCAGTGTACGGAGTAAGTCGTCTAGGGTACCCTGGTAGTAACCAGGCCATGCAATGCCACTCATCCCCAATTGCAGGCAACCACGGACCACACTTTGTGGTGGGTTGCGTTGCCAGTTTTCCCTTCCGCATTGATGTAACTTGGCACACCAGGCCACATCTGAAGCACAAGGTAGGTACCTAGGGTGCCAGGATGCCTCGATGCGGCTCCATGTGAACGCTTCACAGCCTCCCTGTTCTCATTCCCAAAGATAGTGAGCACGGAACTGAGACTTACTGAGAGTGTACGAGTATGTCCTCGGTGTTTTTGAGACATCGAGGCCTTCCCCGGATTTCGGCTCCGCTCTGCAACGGCTGCTCTGTAACGGCTGGGGTCCTGCGGCCCCTACGCCCCTGGACTCGACAAGAATTCCTGCTCAGGTTGAAGGCCAGCCGTTGTTTTTCATGCCTCGCTGTTCATGTGCGGGCTAATCCCTATGCCAGCGACGTCATTGGCCATGCGGCGCTGGACCGAGCCGTTGCTCTCTGACCGCAACCCGCAGCTTTCACATGTCAGCCAGACGTCAGCGCATCCCATCCCCGAAACGTCAGCGCCAGTCACGAGGGAGGCCCGGCGAACCCCTTCCCAAGCCGAGCCCGCTGCTGGAAACACTTCTCGCCGACGGCGTCATTTCTGGTTATGACCTGTCCTTGTCTCCCTACGTCCCGCCCGCTGTTGATGCACCCCGGGGCCATCGCCGCGTGCCGTGTCCTCAGCGACCCAGAGTCCCGACTCCCGGCCCCCGGCTGTCCAGTGCGCCGCCACCTCCGGTATGTGCCCCGGCGCCACGGATGCACCTCTTCAGCCCTACGTCGGGCTGTGGTGGTTCGTGCCCTGAGCATCGGACGGATTGCTGACGGCCGAGTCCCAGGAGATCCTAGACCTGGTGTATTATCCGTCTCGGCCCTCTAACGGGAAGCCCCTGCACAACTGCAACGTCAACTCGGCAGCCATAGACTAAGCGGCATTGCATTTGCCTTTCCATTGCCAGCATGATAGACCACGTCCTCGGACGCCCGTCGGCCAAGTCGCGGCGCCTGCAGGTCCTGGCCGTATTATCCTTCTGGTCCTTTTACTTGTACAGGTACGCCAGGCCATCCCCGACGGACCCCCGTCTCGGCATCTTCTGACCGCGCAGCAGAGGCGACAAGCATGGACCGCCGGGCGCCAAGCTGCTCTCGAGAATCTTCTCCAGGCGCCTCACGGCGTGGCAGACGTTCCTCATGACCATGATGTACCTCTACGCCGCCCGCAACTTCAGCGCCCTCGTCGGCCTCGCCAGCCCGGAGCCCATGGCCAACATGTACGACACGACCTACTTCCGCGCGACCTGGGTCCTGACGGCGCTGGACGCCGGCTTCTGGACCGCCATGAAGATACGCGCCAAGTGGCTGCGCGACGTGGCGAGCATCGTCTTCTCGCTCTTTTACCTCGTCGCGGCCGAGCGCGCCGACGAAAAGGTGCGCAAGGTCCGGGGCATGGTCACCGTCGAGCACCTGCGCGTCTCGTGGAACAAGGGCACCACGCCCTACCTCGGCTTCCTGCAGCGCCTCCTGCGGCCGCGCTTCACGCGGTGGCCGCCGCGGCAGATGCGCATCCCGCGGCCGTCCAACAGCGACTACAGGGAGCCCGTGGCCGCGTGGCTGTACTACGACGGGCCGGTCGCGGACCTGGAGCACCACAGCCGCGTCATCCTGGACATCCCCGGCGGCGGGTTCGTGGCCATGGACCCGCGGTGCAACGACGACAAGCTGTTTGCCTGGGCGTCCAAGTCCGGGCTGCCCATCCTCAGCCTCGACTACAAAAAGGCGCCCGAGTTCCCGTACCCGTACGCCCTGAACGAATGCTTCGACGTCTACGCCACGCTGGTCAGGACCAGGGGGCGCTGCCTCGGCATGTCGGGCCAGGAGGTGCCCCGGGTCATCATCACGGGCGACAGCGCGGGCGGCAACCTCGCCGTGGCGGCGGCCCTGATGATCCTCGAGACGAGCAGCGGCGAGTTCCGGCGCTTCTCGGGACGGGGGAGCCTGCCCGCGCCCGACGGCCTCGTCTGCTTCTACCCGGCGCTGGACATGAACATTGGCAACTGGATGTCGGACGAGCAGATGTCGCTGATCCGGGACCGCAGGATGCGCAAGACGAACCGGTCCATCGTGCGGCGCAAGAGCATGCAGTACGACGAGCTGGTCGGCACGCCGCACCACTCGGACGACGAGGACGACACGTCGCTGGCGGAGGACAAGAGCGTCTCGGCGACGGATGCGCCGGCGAGCCCGACCGTGTCGCAGCCGCAGTTCTCGCACTCGGGGCCGCAGTCGCTCAGCCAGTCGGCAAGGGAAGAGAAGCACACGGACAGCATGTCCTACCACGCCGAGCCCATGAAGACGCGGCTGGCGACGTCGTCGATGATATCCTACTTCAACGACCGCGTCCTGACGCCCGAGATGATGCGCGCCATGATCATCCTCTACATCGGCGCGCACAACCGGCCCGACTTCACGCAGGACTACCTCCTCAGCCCGGTGCTCGCCCCCGAGGCGCTGCTCGCCAGATTCCCCAAGACGTACTTCATGACGGGCGAGCGCGACCCGCTGGTGGACGACACGGTGGTGTTCGCGGGCCGGCTGCGGCGCGCAAAGGAGGCGGCGGCTCGGGGGAAGCCGGGCCGCTGGGGGACAGGGGTCCCGTACGACGACGCCGACGCCGTGGAGGTGATGCTCCTCCCGGGCATCTCGCACGGCTTCATGCAGTTCCCGGGGATATACCCGCCCGCGTGGCGGCACTTTGAGCGCAGCGCCGCGTGGTTCGAGCATCTCTTCATGGAGGCCGAGCAGGCCCGGACGCGGCACCTGCGGCCCGAGCGGCACCTCTCGCCGACGGCCAACGGGCACGCGCACCACCTCGGCGAGTCGAGCGGCGATGAGGACAGGCCGCTGGAGATTAGCATGACGAAAATGACGCGCCGCGCGACGCAGACGCAGGGCTCGGCGGCGGCGACGACAAACGGCGAGGCGGAGCGCGGCAACGGCAACGGCAACGGCAACGGCAACGGCAAGAAGGGCAAGAAGGTGCTGAGCAAGAACAGGAGCCTCGTCAAGCTGAACAGCACCGACGACTTGCTGGGGCGGCGGATGCAGGGGCTGGCGAGCGGGTTGACGGGGCTGGGCGAGCAGGAGTAGATTGCGGATGGAGTTTAAAGGCTTGGAAATCAGCACATAGGTAGGTATGAGAGGCGCAGAACACTGAGCCTGGTGTTGTTGCGGCGGATGTTCCACGGGCCATGTACAGGCGTCTCGGCGGCCTCGACCCCACTGCGGCAACGACGGTGGCCGCTGCGGCGCCCGGGGTGGGTGGGGTGGAGCGGAGCCGAGGGGCGGCGGTCGGGAGTCGGGACGCCGGCGCCTCGGACGGGGCTTGGGGCTTGAAGCTTGTTGCACGAGCCACTGCAGAGCGAGCGTGGGCCGGCCGATCCGAATGCTGGGGTCCAAGTCGCCCGTTGCGTGCATCGAGCTGCATCGAGCTGGCGTGGGATTGGGGCAGTGCAGGCGAGCTAATGCCGCGTCCCTCGGGCTGCGGATCCGTGCCGCAGCGGTCGGACGACGAGGCCAAGAATCGAACGAGCTTGTCGAGCCGCCTACTGGTGTGCATCAGTGACGTTGATCTGAGCTCAGCGAGCTGCATCGGATCAGCTCCTCATCAAGGTTCGGTCAGCTGCATCGTACATCGGCGACCCAGCGACCCCTCCATCTCTGCCCCTCCATCCCCTCTCCTCTGCCACTCCCCATCCCATACCGTCCTCGCTCTCTACATCGACACCGAGGCCCAACTCTCCTCTCAGCTTCGCTCAGCAGCCTCCTTCATACGCGTCCTCCATTCAATCGCCGCAAATCTGCCACCATGGTGCACCTCACCGCCATCCACCACGCCAACGGCCAGAGCAAGGCCTCCGAGGCCGCCGCCAAGGTCGCCGACGAGGCCCAGAGCCTGCTGCACCTCTCGAGCGATGCCGACGAGTTCAGCACCAGCGTTTACGGCTCGCATTTCGCCGGCCAGGACCTGCCCAAGCTCAAGATGCCCGAGGGCCAGATGCCCCGCGAGATTGCCTACCGCATGATCAAGGACGACCTCAGCCTCGACAACAACCCCATGCTCAAGTACGTTGGACGCCATACCCAGCTGCCACTTGGCAGGGACTCGGGCTGACACAGTCGTCATTTAGCTTGGCCTCCTTTGTTACGACTTACATGGTTCGTCCTCCGGTTCCAAGTGTGTGTCGTGGATCTGTTGCCCGCTAACACCATCGCACACAGGAAGAAGAGGCCGAGAAGCTCATGACAGAGTCCCTCTCCAAAAACTTCATCGACTACGAAGAGTACCCCCAGTCCGCCGAAATCCAGAATCGCTGCGTCAACATGATCGGCGACCTCTTCCACGCCCCCAGCGGCAGCGCCATCGGCACCTCGGCCGTCGGCTCCTCCGAGGCCATCATGCTCGCCGTCCTGGCCATGAAGAGGCGCTGGAAGTTGCGCCGCCAGGCCGCCGGCGAGAGCACCGAGCATCCCAATCTCATCATGTCGTCGGCCGTCCAGGTCTGCTGGGAAAAGGCCACCCGCTACTTTGAGATTGACGAGAAGTTTGTCTACTGCACCCCCGACCGCTTCGTCATCGACCCCGACGAGATGGTGTCCCTGGTCGACGAGAACACCATTGGCTGCGTGCTGATTCTGGGCACCACTTACACGGGCGACTACGAGGATGTCCAGGCCGTCAATGACCTGCTGGTCGAGAAGAACATGGACGTTCCCATCCACGTCGACGCAGCCAGCGGCGGCTTCGTCGCCCCCTTTGTCGTGCCCGACCTGCAGTGGGATTTCCGCTGCGAAAAGGTTGTCTCGATCAACGTCTCTGGCCACAAGGTACATCAATCCCCTTCAATTGTGCCCTAAATATCTGGATGCTGACCCTTCCTAGTATGGCCTCGTCTACCCCGGTGTCGGCTGGGTCCTCTGGCGAGCCGCAGAGTACCTCCCCCAGGACCTCGTCTTCAATATCGACTACCTCGGTGCCCAGCAGTCCTCCTTCACCCTCAACTTCTCCAAGGGCGCCTCCCAGGTCATCGGCCAGTACTACCAGCTCATCCGCCTCGGGAAGCACGGCTACCGCGCCATCATGAGCAACCTGACCCGCACCGCCGACTACCTCACCGCGTCGCTCGAGGCGCTCGGCTTCGTCATCATGTCCCAGCGCTCCGGGCGCGGCCTCCCGCTCGTGGCCTTCCGCTTCGCCGGCCCCAAGGAAGGCGGCAAGGAGGATAGGCACTTTGACGAGTTTACCCTCGCGCACCACCTGCGCTCCCGCGGCTGGGTCGTGCCGGCGTACACCATGGCCCCGAACACCAACAAGCTCAAGATGCTGCGCGTCGTCGTGCGCGAGGACTTTTCCCGGAGCAGGTGCGACATGTTGATCGAGGATATCAAGTTGTGCTGCGGCATGCTCGAGGAGACGGACCGCGAGACGGTCAAGAGACAGGAGGAGTACATCAAGTCGCACGTCACGGCGGGTGGACGAAACAAGCACTCCAGGAACAGGCCCCGTGAGTACAGGGTATGCACACACTCTAGCTTGCTATCGGGAAGTTCGAAGTTCTCTGCTAACGACATACCCAGCACGAGAAGCATTCACTCCAGGGCAAGACGGGCAAGACGCACGCTCCCTGCTAGAGCACGACGTAGAAGCGGCAAAAATGATGAAGCAACGGACATGTCCACGCGTTTAATTCTATGACTATACTCTGAACTGAAACTAGGTAGTGATATGCTCATTTAATTTAGTAGCTAAACAACGGTAAATAACAAGTATAATAGCTGTCGTCAACCCGCCGTAGCCGTTATTGCCCTCTATACCGTAGCTGTCGTTGCCGCGAGTGCTATTGTAGAAGACAGGGCTAGTCATTCTTCATCGTACGAGTTATAAGGGCACACCCCTGCTCTTAGGTAATAATACTTGTTAGAGGCCTAGCTCGTGCAGGGAATCTAACAGAGACTACGGCAATATTATTGGATGTGCCGTACGAGTGGGCAGTAGCCTCTCCAAGCACTCTACGACAGTCACGTACGGGCACGAGGTAATGGAGGAGTAAAGCTTGTCTCTTCTAGCAAGCTGGCTGCTGCCACGTTCTAGGTCACGTGTCTATACAGGTCCTGGAACCTGTAACAATAACTATCTAAGAAATATATTCGTAACTGCCTCTAATAACCTTACTAGTTAAAACCAACCACGAACTACCAGTACTTAAGATAGTAGAGCACAAAAGACAAAAAAAAGGGGGCCCCAGGTATAAAGACGGGCGTAGCATAAAGAAGATCCAGAATGTGACAATCGAATAGCCAATTCATTGGCTGCTGTGTAGAGGACATGGTGATGGACCTCTTGTTTAATATATACGTGCCTTTAAAGCAAAAAGTATGATACCCGCATAAAACGCCAAGAACATCACCCAACTACCCTCGCGTAGCCGCAATCGCGTCCTCCAGAATGTCCAGGCCCTGGTTAATCTCGTCCTCTGTAATGGTCAGGCTCGGCACAAACCGCAGCGTGTTGGTCCCAGCTGTGATGATGAGCAGGCCCCTTTCCCGCGCGGCCTTGAGGATGTCGCTCGGGTCCTCGGTCAGCTGCAGGCCCAGGATCAGGCCCCTGCCGCGCGTCTCGGCGACGAGGTCCGGGAAGCGGGCCTGCATCTTCTTGAAGCGGTCCTGGAAGACTCGCGACTTGGCCAGGACATCCTCCTGGAGATGGGGTTCGGAAAGCCGCGAGACCATGTAGTGCGCAAGACGGGACGCCAGCGGATTGCCGCCAAACGTCGTGCCATGGTCGCCGACCTTGATCTTCTCGCCGACGTGCTTGTTGACCAGCACAGCGCCGATGGGGAACCCGTTGCCCAGGGCCTTGGCCGTGGTGAGGATATCGGGATGGGCCTCCTTGGGAAGGTTTCCGTGCGCCCAGAAGGTGCCTGTGCGGGACAGACCGCACTGGATCTCGTCGTATATCAGGACGGCACCGACCTCTCGGCACCGCTTGGCCAGGGCGACAAGGAACTCCTCGGTGGCCGTCTGCACGCCGCCCTCGCCCTGGATGGGCTCGATGATGACGCCGCACGTCTTCTCAGTCACCAGGTCGTCGATGGCGGCGACGTCGTTGTACGTGCCCAGCCTGAACCCGGGCACCATGGGTGAAAATGGCTTCTGATACTTGGGGTTGTGCGTCGCCGAGAGACTGCCCATGGTGCGCCCGTGGAAGGCATTGTTAAAGGACACAAACTCGTACTTTTCGCCCGAAGGGTCGACGAGCTTGCCGACCTTTCGCGCAAACTTGATGGCCGCCTCGTTGGCCTCGGAGCCCGAGTTGCACACAAAGACGGAGCTGGCGTCGTGCATGCATCCCGATTCGACGGTCTTGTCGACGAGGAGCTTCGACAGGGCACCCGTCCAGGGGTTGTAGTATAGGTTCGAAGCGTGGACAAGCGTCTTGGCCTGAGAGGATGTGGTTAGCCGTATGCCGTCTGCTCGAGTGAGTCAATTCGACGTCTAGTGCACACCTGGTCGGCAAGGATCCTCGTAAACTCCGGGTCGCAGTGCCCCAGGGCAGTGACGGCGATGCCAGCCGTAAAGTCGAGGTACTTGCGGTTCTCGACGTCCCAGAGCCACGAGCCCTCGCCCTGGACGAAGACGGGCGGCGGTCGGGCGTACGTTGCCACCATGTACGGCGCGTGCTCGCCGACGAGGGCCGCGCTCGGGGAGTCCGCCTTGGGATCAGGGTTCGGCAGCGCAGCATCCCTCTGTTGCAGCATCTCCAGTCAGAAGCGTCCACGTATCCATCGTCGCTCGTGGCACCTGACTCACCTTGATCGCCTGCTGCACGCTGTCCGCCAGGCTCGAGGCATAGCACCACCGCCGCGAGACTCGCGGGGCCCCAGATGCCCAGGAGCCGGCCAGGGCGACCGATTGACGTCGGAGAGGGAGTTTCAGAGCCATTTCTCCCAGTTGCCTGCTGTACAGTGGCTGTATGAGTCTCAGTGTAGCATCGCGCGAGGAGGGGCTCGGGATGGGACAAGATCAAGGGAAGGGCGTGGACAATTGTTGCGAGTCTTATCGATAAAGCTCCGGTACCGCCGCCAGGCCCTGCCATGTCATGCACGCACTTGGTCACAAATCCGCGCATCTCTGGTCAAGTCTCGGAATGCGAAAGGTACCAGTCGCTCGCTGATCGAGGAACGGAGCACTTGCTAACATGCAAAGTCTTCGCTCGTGTTTGACAGGTCCAACAGGCGTATGCATCGGGGGTGTGACCGGAGAGAGAGTGTATTGTAAAGCTGGCCAGGTCCGAGACGGGCTTTCACAGGGCAAGACTTGCGCTTTGGCAATTCGCCCGTTTCCATAGTCGTTGTTCATGGCAATGGGAACGTTACGAAGAGTTGACGAGGGAGTCCAGGCTGATATTAATAGGTCCTCTTTCCAGGAAGCCAGCATCACCAAGTGAGTATACCACGGCTGCCGCGCAGGGTACAATGTAAGGTACTTCATAGACACTGGTTTCCCCTATTACTGTACATCTGTACATCCGACACGAATCTTAGTATGCAACCGGAACGCCATGAAATCCGAGCCCTCCAGCCCGGCTCCCTTGTTTGCCGCCCATGCCCACTTCCTCAACTCCGTGCAGCCGCCTAGACCGCGCTGTACCCGCCCCGGCTGCCCGTCCCCTGCACCGTGTTGAGGACTCGCCTCGTCCAATCCTTCAGCAGGTACGGGATGTCGCGGATGGTGTCGCCGTGGGGGAGCAGGTCCCAGCCCCTGGCCCCGTACCGGTTGTAGTTGAGCCAGGAGCCGAAAATCAGATACGCGGCGATGCCCAGGAAGACACTACGTCTGTCAGCAAAATATACACCCCTGCAAGCATGGGCGGCATGGTCAACTCACATAATGACAAACCAGGTGAAAAATCCCCAATGGCTGCTGGTGTTGCCGTCGCCATCCTCGCCGTCCTTGGGGTCCCGCTTCTCACATGCGTACTTGGTGTACCACGTCAGGCGCAACACGTCGGCATCCTTCTCCCTGTCGTAGCTCTCCCACACGAGGGCGGCGTCCTTGTTCTTCAGCTGATGCTCGGTGCTGGACTTTTCCTTGCTATCGTCGCCGCCGTCATCGCCGCCCTTTTTGTCATCGCCCTTCTTGTCGTCGCCCTTCTTATCCTCGTCCTTGCCGTCCCCGCTCTTGTCCTCAGCCCAACGTCGTAGCTTCGTATACTTCTCGTATTTGTCCTCTGTTTCCCATTCACCCTCGTCTCCCTTCTTGTTGGGGTCACAGAGAAACTCGACGATGGCCCTCTGCTCACGGCGGTCCTTGACAGGGCCGTCGAGGGGATGCTTCCCACCCTTCAGCACCAGCCGCAAGCCTTCCTTCTGGGAATCGCTGTTGGAGTCGCTCGTCTTGAGCCGCGTCGCCTCGTATTCGAACTGCGATCCGCCGACGTTTTCCAGCGATCCCGCTATGGCAACAACCTCATCTACCGTGTCCGTCTCTCCTTTCAGGAGGCGCGTGATGGCACACACTGGCACACAGTTAGCCCAGGCCGCTAGATCCCCCCATGTCGACGGGGGTGCTCACCTCTAGTTCCGTTCGGGCATTCCTCCGTCTTCTTGCCCTTCCCGCTCTTCTTCAAAGGCTTGCAAATGTCCAGGGTGTAGGTCGTGTTGTGGTGAGCGTCGGGAATCGATTCGTATCGTGACGTAACAACGGAGTGCGGGCCTCCGAGCTTCGAGAGATCGAAACTGTGCTCATCGATCCGGATGTTTTCGCAGCTTAGCATCGCCCAGCTCGGCAGCGGCGCGAGGAGGAGGGAGAGGGCGAATGCCGATAATTGTGGCGGATACATCGGAGAGATGGAGGCAGTGAATGGGTAGACAGTTGGGCAGGAAGAAAGCAGGCAGCGGAGGATCAAGAGAAGCAAAGCAAAGCAGTAACGAAACGGCTTTGAAGCTGGCGCAGATGTGAAAGAATGGCTGCAAACAAGTCGATGGACGCTCCGTGATGAAGTGGTCACGTTTGAGCTATTCGGGAGAGCATGTGGCTCTTGTCTCGATCTTGGACGTGACCAGCTTCCCTCCTCAGCGGTTGTGTCATGGCCCACCAGTCCACCAGTTGTGGAGACCGGCACGTGACTGTGCCAGACCCGGATGCGGATGCTTCCAAGTCTCAGCATCTCACACACAAGCCACTAAACCTCGTCATAACCACGCATCACTTTGTTACCCGGCAGGATTATATGAGTCATACCTACTTTCTACAACGCACAGAAGGCTACGTGCGTAGTGTAGTGTACACAAACGCCCAGTATTACACCGACCAACGCCATGCCGGACTGACCGAATCCATTTTGCTCCAAGTCTCAGAAATCCAGATGCCCGTCCACTAGAAACCATTGCGTCGAACCAGTCCCTGGGGTATTATTAGAAAAAAGCATCCTGACCAATGAGCCGCTGTATGACATCGACTCCCTTCCAAACTCCGAAGCCCCCTGCCAACTCGACTGTTTTTGCCCCCACCCCGTTGCCTCGTCGTTAGGGACATCGCTCTTCGTCGCTCTCTAGTGTATCTAGAGTCATTAAACCGCTGCAGAGGCATCCTACATCCCCTGATGCCCCATCATGCCGCCCATCCCCTGCATCGCAGCCTGTTGCTGCTGCTGCATCATCATCTGTTGCTGCGCCCGCCTCGATGCCATGGTCTGCTGAAGCATCTGTTGTGCCTGAGCATACGAAGTCTGCTTCATCTTGTCGATGGCCTCCTGAGGAATGTTCTCCGGTCCGCCAAACTTGGCAATCGCACCTTGCATCAGTCTTGCGTATATCTGGCGGGCATGGTTCTGCATCTGGGCCTGGATCGGATTGGGTCCCATTGGTTGAGGCTGGCCCTGCTGAGGCTGGTGTTGCTGAGGCTGGTGCTGCTGCTGCTGATGCTGCTGCTGCTGTGCCTGTTGCTGCTGCTGCTGCTGCTGCTGCTGCT
>PKSG01000514.1:85990-100447 GCA_002916505.1 Tolypocladium paradoxum
AGAAGGTTTGCCGTGGCCTCCCTCCGGCCCGAGCGGGAACTCCAGGCACCAAGGGATCTCCCCGGCATCCGTCCTTGGCAGCGGCGACAGGGCATCTCCATGCTTCACTGACAGCCCTCCAGGCTCGCGAGCATATCCAAGACGCTCTGGGCGCTGTCGTGAGCCAGCCCTGGGTTTCGGCAATTTCAAACAGCGGTAGCCATATACCTTATGCTGGCCACGTTCAAAGTGGCCATGAAGTGATTCAGAGGCAACGCAAACTCAAGCTGAGTCTGTGCAAAGTCGTTCTTCGAAAGCCCCGAGGCAAGGCCAAACCGCCGTTTACTGTCGAGTAGATTGGCAACCCGAGTCGCTGCTCGATCGCAACGCCTTGCAAGACCCGAGGAGCCAACATGCGTCCCGACTACCACTCGCCACGCCACGCCGACAACCAGCACCGCAAGCGAGTTTCTCAGTCTGGCAGTGCCTTCTGTGACCACTCACAATTATGGGTTGAAATTTAAAACAGTGACGATCCTAGTGGAGAGAATATGGGCCAGGTTCAAAGCAGGGCATTCCTGGCGTGCTGGGCAGCGTACTCCGTATACGAGTGGGCGCATAGCCTCCAGTCGTGGAACTTTCCGCTTTTAGCCGCACTTTTCGTCATACGTACAAGAACATGGGTTCACTGCATGCCAAGTCGAACCGACAGCCAGCCAGCAGTTCGTTAACCCGAGCCAGTAAGACAACCAGACCGAAGTTCTAATGACATGTCCCTTCGCTATTGCCTAGGGTGCCACGTTGAACATGTGAACAGTTCAACAGACGAGGCTCTGTTCCTGCACGCACTGCTTCCGGGTATACACGGCTGTCGGCCCCAGTTCGACGGCCCGCTCGCTCTGCTACGTTGCCAGAGCAAGAGAGAAGCCAAGAACAAGGCTGAGAATATCAGGCTTCACAGAGACAGCCGCAGACAGCTGAGCGAACGAGTGCACAAATTCCCAGGCGGCAGTAAGCAAACCGGGATGGCCAAGCCAGTCGGAGGCGGCGTCATGACCAAGCCAAGCCATTGAGATCTCGGCATGCTTGCCGAGAACGACCACAATCACAACAGAGGGGGGGATTGTGGTCGTTTTTAGGACCCTCGTACGAGTAGTATGACAAAGTCAGGCAGCCAATGAGTCGCAGCTTTCGACTGTGCGGAGCTAGATCCCCGCAAACAATTGCAATACTAGATGCTAAAGGCAAGCCGGAGAAATGGACATGGAACCGTCAAAGGGCAGAGAAGGTTCAAGACCAATAAAGGGAAGAGATCGCATTCAGGGGTAAGCAGCCTGGAGTCAACGAGCGTCGGCAGGGGAGCCATCCTAATGCGCCTTACTCAGCCAATACCTATTCAGCTAGTTAGTGCGAGTACATGGCAGATGGAGAGGGCCCGAGGGGAAGAGGAGAGGGGGTGGCGTGATAGAGCCGGAAAGATTTGAACTTGACAGCAGCAGGGCAGGCAGGAAGGGGTGGTTGTATGACCCGCGTACGGCACCCAACCCAGGGATTCATTCAGTTATCCCTCAAAGGGATTTCGGGCTCAGAACGAAATTGCCATGTTTCTTTATCGCTTGTGAGTCCGTCGATGCAAGATGCAAGAAGAGCAGGCGGGGTGGTGGGCTTGCCTGTCAACTTGACCTTCCATCAGACAAAATGCGGCAAGGACAAAGAAAAAGCAACCATAAGCCGATGTGGCGTCCCCAAGTCGGCGAGGAGAGGCCGTTGTCTGATTACTGGGGTTGGCTGCTGCAAACTAGCGCTCAGATATGACTGATCACTTGCATCTCGGTTGACGAGCGCCGGCGAAGAGTCTCGGGGGTGGTCGAGCCAGCTGAAGGAGGATTTGTCGCTCCGGTGACGCTTCCACGCCAAGATAGAGGGACTCCATGTGGCCTGAGAATCGACGGCGACGGCGGACTCGTCATATCTGCAAGAGCGGATGGGATAAATATGGAGATGCATATTAGCTGTACTAAGACTGAGGTTGAGGTGGACAGACTCCAGGGTAGAGGTGCCAGTCTGGTCGCGATCAGGGACCCTTATGGATAGGTGCTGCCTGCCACGATCAACCGCTCTGCCCTACGCAGCCGTTGCGTTGCGCCGCAGAATTGCACCTCCAGACCTGTCAGACGCCATCAGACGCCAGCCAGTGACTTTGCCGAACGACCGGCGTACCTGGTCGCGCCGTGGCGCAGTGGAGGCTTGCGGGCGGGCAGAGAGCTACCGGAGCTCTGCACCGAGAGATGGGCCTGCCGTTGCCTCTCATCCGTCCCCTCGCTATCGTGCATTGGCTCTGTATGCCTCCTCCCTCGGGATGTTTATGGCCATCCCGGTTCATGTACGTATCCGCCTGGGCATCGTGTGTCGTTGACAGAAGCACGGCCAAGACAAAAGACGCACAACACCGCTGCGATTAGCAGAGCCCATGCTCTGCCATGAATCTTCACATGACGTCCTGTGGACGCATCGCCGACAGGTCTCACCCCCGCGGTGACCCATCACAAGCCACAGGGCGTGCGGCTGCTGTTTAATTGACCTCTGGATGGCCGTCGCTCGCGCCTTGGTGCATCAAGCTGCGGGAGCTCCCCCTCTCTGCCTGCTTCGAGCTGGGGCATCCAGCATTGCTGGGAAGGGCTGAGCATTAGGGGGATCCACCTTTGCACTGTCGGCTATCTCCGATGCAACCCTTCTTCCCTGAGCTGAGGCTTCAAAACGGGGATCTCCCAGGATTTGCCATCAAGATTGAGGCTTGAAAGAGACGCGTCACAAAAGACAGCTCCAAATGAATGGGTTGTGTTCTTCAGTGTGGGTTTCGGGAGCGCCTTGAGCTTCGAGTCACGCCGCAGCTCTGCTTTCCACTCTGGACTCCCCTGGAGCGTTGTGATAATAGCCAGCTGCCTTGCTGTAGTGTAGCCAGCAAGGACTAGAAATTGTCGGCGGAGCTTTCCCCAACCTGTGAGGAAATATTCTTGACGGGTCGCACCCAGCAGACAGACGTTGCGCCGCCAGGGAACCGACCGTACCTGGACTTTCCGAAAGCTGCCTCGCAAGCTTCGTGTTGCAGGCTTGGTTGGAGGCTTCGGGGGAATATACTTCGCTAGTCCAGGGTTCGCTTCTTCGCATCTCAAGAAATGGCTCGTATGGTCCTAATAAATTGTGGGCTGTTCGCCGGAGAGCATGGTGGACGAGGTCTTGAATGACATCATGCGCCCGGCTGAGGCTGGGCTAGCAGGGCAGGTCAACCGCTGATGACAAAAGCCCATCGGCGGCTGAACCTGGGGAAAGCTCGAAGCTCGAAGCTCGAAGCTCGAAGCTCGAAGCTCGAGCAGGCCGAAAAACTAAGAGGCACAACGGGCATATCCATCAACTCCGACTCTTATCACTCCCTCTTCCCTCTTCCACGTGTATCCGCTGCCCTTGCCTTGTTCCTGAACGGGTCGCCTGGAAGCGGAGAGGGCACGTCCCAAGTGCCCTCTGGTTGTGTGAGACCTACAGAAGGTCGAAACTCTCTTTTCTTTTTCCAGTTCCTGGGGCCGGAGTTGACGGACAGCGAGACGTCGCCTCGCTTGCTGTCGGCGCGAAAGCTAGAGCGGCGCAGCACCCATCGGTACGCCATCGACAAGTGACTCTGGGCTCGCTGTACGCAACCCCACACGGCTTTTCTTGACAGTTGCGAACTTGCGAGGGCAGTGGCGCGGCTCCGGTTGAGCACCCGGGACAGCTGTCACTGGGACCACCTATGGCCCCTCTTCGGTTCCTCTCGGCGAGACATGGCTGTCTCACTCACTCACGATGTTTTGGAGGGGAAATTTGCCATCCTCTCCATTCCAGGACAGCGCCCATTCCACCGCTAGCTGATGGACGATGATGAGCTGTTACGGCCCGCGCCACGGCGACCCACGTCCAACGCCCAGCAGAGCCGGCTGGACTGGCCTGGTTGCCAAGCTGGCTTGGCCGCGGCGGTGTCGTGTATGCGAATGCTCGGTGTGGGGTGTCGTCCGTCGTCCGTCGTCCGTCGTCTGTGGCCCATGTCAGTGACAATGGCGATGTTGGTGGCGATGGCTCCATCTGCAGGTTTCTGTGCCTGAAAGGCGAGGGAGGGGCCCAAGGCCCCAGGAGTCAGGCCCCTCGGTCCCTGAGCCTTGGCCATGCTCCCGTACCTTATTGCCCGTCCGTCCGATCTAGTGCTGATTCGCTGCCCTGCGACTAGTGAGCGCGGGCGACGGACGAGTGATGGGAGAGCTGAGGGAGCGGGCCTCGGCAGCGAACCGTTCATGCATGCAGCAGGCAAGCAGGTCCCCACCCGATCTATCAAACTCCTATCACCATCAAAGTGACGCGCGCTGCGTCTGCTGCGTCTGCGTCTGCGCCTGCGTCTGCGTCTGCGTCTGCTTGGGCCAGTTGGGTCCATGGCACAGTTCCTGGTAGTAGTCTGTGAGTACCTTGGATGCGTGGTGGTCCGACGCGGTGGAGCGCGTCGAGTGAGCTTGCAGGTACTGTTCGACCCGCCGGCCGAGATGCTTCGCCAGTGTACGGAGGACGTCCGTACGGATAGGTACCGTGCCTGATGCCCCCCAAGGCCCCAGGACCCCATTGCGGCCGCTGGCTTGGCGGACGGGTCTGATGGTGGGATGCATGCTGTACGGAGTAGGCATGTCGGGATGAGGTGTTGTGCTTCGCAGGTGGGAGAACGCAGAGAGGCTGTTGAGGGCGTGATGGAGTCAGCGTCCCACGCCCCTCCCACTGAGGGAAGGCGCCGCTAGCGGTATCCCCTCTTTCCCTTTCCCACCTCACCCCATCCTCCCTCCGCTGCCATCCACCCACCACAACACCAAGCGGGCCAATTCAGCATCCACACCTCTCGGCCTACCTCGATACGCCCGCACGCCTCTGCTAGGCAAACCGGCGCACGCACTGCCTTTGTTTGTTCCTTGTCGGAAACATGCGGTTGGCTCTAGCCCCCTGGCGAGGTGCCTCAATCCCTCGGGCCAGATGGAGCTTGCTCAGAGTTGGCCCATGGAGTCGATGGGGATGGATGCCAGGGATGGGTCCATGCCATGCCATGCCACGGCCGGCCTCGTCTCGTCGTCGCGCACTCCTCTATAACTAGGCGGGCTGATCTGCTCCCTTTCGACCTCTCCTCGTGAGCTGACAGTGGTGTCGAGGGGACTCAGAAACAGCACCAGATATCCAAAACATCAATCTATACCACCGATAGTCCCGGTGGGGTCCAACGCTTGCCCGCCTTGCAGCCTTTGCCATCTATTGCCTCTTTCGCCTATCTTTTGTCCATTCCACTCTGGAACTGGGCCACACCACCTGTCTCTCGGCGTCTCCTCTGCCCAGCACCACCGGGTCTCACGATCGGCTGGGGTTGATCTGCACCTTGGATGTCTCAGGCCCGTCGGCATCTTCCTCCACAGCTCATTCCTCCTCTCTGGTATATCTTTAGGGGCGTCCCTCGCGAAGAAAAGCATTCCCGACAGAACCACACCTGCTTCTCACACCCAAGCTTTACATTGCTACATCCTGAAGCATATTGTGTAAGTGTGTGGTGCATACGCATACATAGCTTGGTTCTCGACAAGAATCCTTCCTCATCTACTGCACCATCTTCTTTCAAGATATTCGCTTCCTTTATTCGCCACCATGCAGTTCGAATCGAACTTTCGGTTCGACATGGACGACAGCTTCAGCATGTGCAACCAGGCCATGTCCTGTCCTTCTACTGGAACCAGCTTCTCGTCGGCCTCATCGGCCTACGACCCTTTCACGCCCACCTCGCGACGATCGACCCCAAACGAAATCAGCCTCGAGTTTGACAGTGCTTGCACCTTCGGTGGCTTGCATCCCCCCGAGCTTACGTCTCCTTCCCACAACATGCCCAAGTACATGTTCGGTGCTGTCAAGCCAGAGCCTGAGCACATGCCCTACCCAAACAGCCTCCCCAGCACGCCGATGAAGAAGATTGACGGCATGGCCACTCCCGACTACGACCACGTGTTGGAGATGAACATGGCTTCACAACACTCGATGGGCTCTGTTACGCCATCTGGCCCTTATCCCATGTACACCATCTCGCCTCAGACGGCCATGGGCCCAACATCCTTCTTGATGACGCCCACTCACAGCCTCTCGGGCTCCGAGATGGCCGAGTCCTCGTCGTCATGGTCATGTGCCAACGACAGCCCCATCTCCTTCTTCCCTCAGAAGAGCCTGGCACCCCACGACCTCGAGGCCCTGGAGATGGAGCGGCACTCAGGGTCGCCCCTAGAACGATATCACTTGCAAGGCCCGCCTTCGCCTGGCCGGCTGCGCGCCCATCGAAAGATGATGGTCCACGAGATCCAGCGCAAGACGACAGAACTTCAGAGAGCTCAGATCCGAGCTTCAAGGAAGGTTTCCGGACAGAGCGACGGAGCTTCCGTTGATGTCGTCCGTCGGGCCATGTGCAAGTGCGATTACCCCGGCTGCCACAAGGCTTTCCGCCGCAACGAACATCTCAAGCGCCACAAGCAGACGTGAGTGTCTCCAACCAATTCTCTCTCGCAGCACAGAAGCTAATGCCGCTCTAGTTTCCACGGTGAAGGCCCTAACCGGTTCTCCTGCGAGTTTTGCGGCAAGGACCAGTTCAACCGCCAGGACAACCTCAACAACCACCGCAAGCTGCACGCCCGTCCAAACAGCCGGAACCGCGGCGTCGAGTTCATCCCAGCCGCCGTGCCAGTGATCGAACAAGAGGAGAGAAGCCGCAAGAGACGAGCCCCACCCAAGTCAAAGACAGCCGAGAAGCGGGGCGATGAGTACTGATTCATCTGCCTGCTTTGCTTTTGGGTGCCTCGTGAGAGATGATGCGTGCTCCGGTTTGGCGTCGTTTGTGGGGCCAGACCAGAGACACGTAGCAAGCTCCAGAGGCTATGCTCACAAAAACACGACCACACTCGCACACTCGCACTCACACACACGACTAACACACACGACTCACACACACGACTCACACACACGACTGCCTGGAGAGAAGCGTCCGAGTATCTGCTCAGGGCCCGCGCCTTCCGGCTGCATTGGCAGCCTTTACCTACCTACCATGCAACATTCATCACACTCGCCAATGGCTCGGTTGGTCGTGGCTCAACCGCACCTGGAATGAACGACTCTTTTCTTGTCTCTTCTAGTCGATTTTTTTCTTGTCTTAATTGATACATGTTCAGGCGCACTGGGAAGGAGGCTCTGTTGCGGGCTGGGTGGGCCACTTTTGTGATATCCCAAGGAGGGAGTGGTGGATTTCTACGGCAACATATTTTCTTCATCTCTCACGCCGATGGACCTCGGGAGGGCGAGGTTCGCACAATGGACATCATGGTTAACGGAGGGAACGATGGCATTTGGAAAAGAACCTGGGTTCGGGCGAGGTAATGGCCATGGGTGCTGAGGGGCGGAAGTGTATTTCTTCGAGAGCACCAAAGTATTGTATAGTAGTATACTACGTACACTGTAATCTAGTCCTGGGAACGCGAAACTGGGCAGCTCCCGGCATAGCCAAACGATACCTAAGGAAATGCGATCAAGCAATTTGTCAGTTCCCTCGCCCCTGGTCACTTTTTAGTGTCTCGCATCTCCCCAAGCTCAGCTCGGGCGACGTCTCACTGTCTCAGATGCGTGTGTCACGGCCAAAACGGGAATGGAACGAATGGAGACGGCTGGCTGGGGCGGAGAGATGAACTGGCCGCCTGGTTACGAGTGGGTGGCGGCATGGGGTCCCAACCAACGCTTCTTGCTTCTGGCAGATGCAGCTCACCAAAGGCATGGAAAATGGTCGGTGGCAGAAAGGCGGGCAGTCAGCGGGCGGACGCCACGGCGGGGGATCTACAGACTGTGCGTTTAGTTTTCTCTCGTGGTACGGACGACTCGATTGCGACGTGACGTGACGCGCGTTTATGCGATCTGGTTGGTGAAACGAAGAAGCATGGCTTCTCTCTCACAGTTTTTGTTTTAGGATCGGGCCTAATTATGGTCTGTGCAGTGCAGTGCAGTGCAGTGCAGTGCAGTTGCATGCAGTTGCAGTGCAGTTGCAGTGCAGTTGCAGCGTAGTCGCAGTGTGAGAGGGAGAAACTGCACACACACTCGCACACACTCGCACACACGCACGCAGAGAACAAAAAGAAAAGGGAAAAGACGACGACTTGGCGATTAGAGCAAATGGGGGAGGGGTCTGAGGTGAGTTGTGAGGTTCCAGCCCGAGTGTGTTGCACTTCTGGATGCAGGGTGCAGCAGCAGCGGGTGGTGGTTTCTGCTGCATGGCTGCATGTACTTGGTAAGTCCGTAGGTGCTTACGGATTCGGAGGGTTTTGACGCAGGCTCGATGATGCAGAAATGCACGCGCTGCATTGCCCCTTTCTGTTGGTGACAGGTCGAGGGGCAAGAGAGAATAAAAAAAGAAGTTGCAAGCATCCGGTTGCGGCGTGGTGTTGGTTGTTGGCTGGCTTGTGTGACGGTTGACGTGACAGCGGTGTGCGTCAGATCGGAGCCCAGCACGTTGGGAGCGATGATGCGAGCGGTGCTTCCGTTGTTGATTTCTCGGCGCTGCTTGTGCTACGGTGGTGACACAGATTCGTTCGTTGGGCCGCCGGTCCGAGAAGGAAGAACGACCGAACGACCGAACCCGGCCGGTGTGCAACGGCTGTTGTTTGTTTGTTTGTTTGTTTGTTTGTTTTGGCCTGTCGCCATTGTTAATGTTAGGTAGGCCATGTGAGTTGGAGGATGGATGCGTGGATGCGTGGGGACACTGGGCAGCGGGGGCGGGAGCGGGGGGGGGCCCAAATCGGGCTGCGTGAATCGGATGGGATCGCAGCAGGGCTTGTGCAAGGCAGAGACCGTGTCTAATTGTTTGCCCGTTTGCAAAGCAGCTCGCTTGGGGAGGCAGATCTAGGTAGGTCGGCAGGTGGAGAGCGGGCCCGATCGAGGTAGAAGGCTGGGGAGAGGCTTGTTGGTCGGCTGCAGCGGAGGCTTTGGGGCATTGTGGGGAGGGCGGAGGGAGGTCCGGGGGACGCAGCTGGGGCGTTGTGGCGGGCCGTGTGGTGTTGTGTTGGCGCCATACCGCTACGGTTGGGCAGTGGGCCCGGGCGTCTTGTGGCCGCGGAGTGCTGGAGCGCCCCCCGAGGTTGCACGTGCCAGGCACTGGGGGCGCCGCCTGGCTGGCTGCTCGTTTCGGGTGCTTCCCAGAGCGATTGCAGCGGCTGTTTAGCCGCTGTGTCGAGGTCGGCGATGAGGCTGACATGCATACCTGCCAATCGATGCAAACTCCAACGCCCGCCCTCGACACGTCACATCTTCGCGCACCCGACGTCCTCGCCGCTCACAGACACAGACGTATCAAACCACCCCAAGGCCAACGTCATCGCCAACTCACTCTCCTATCAGGCCATCGCCTCGACTGCCGTTTGCAGAGGCGAGCTGGGCAACCAGCAGACCAGCCCCCAACACACCACGGGCCTGCGTCACGCTGCAACCTCGCCCGTCTCGCTTCATCTTCCTCTTCCTCCACATGCATCTCCCGTCGCGATTGGCACGCTGCAGCTAGAAGATAGCTAGGAGGGTCCCTAAGCAGTAGCGCCTCCATCGCCAAACCGCCATCTCGACAAGACGCATGCTCCATTCGAAGCAATCGCCGCTTTCGACTGCGCCAGTCCTGCAGCGTCCTCGGCACACTCCCCCCCTGGTGGTCGACACTAGTCGCCGGCCAGGCACAGGATAGGGCTGGTGTTCTCCGTCTCGTTGCTTTGTTTGCTTCTATTCTCGCAGCGCTGCAAAGCAGCTGCGAGGGTCCCCTGAGAGAACAGTGCGCTCTCGCCAGTGTCCCCACCCACGCAGGCCGGAATAGGTAGATGCTGCGCTCCACCTCAGCACGCTCCAACCAAGCCACGACCACCGTTGCGTCTGCGTCGGTGCCCCCTTCTGGTTTCTGGCTCCTTGCTTGTTCCTCGGACGGACGGCGCTGAGTGGGCACGGAGGCGAGGCGGACCTCACGTCGGGCAGTGGCCGGCGCCTATGATGGACTCGCTGCCGTCGTATCAGGAGGCTACGACGAGGCCGGACTGGCTCGGGCTGGTCGCGCCGTATGTCCAGTTCGCCGACTATCGTTCGCTATGCCTCGTGAGCCGTCGCTCGTGGCTCCTATTTGCGCCGCGGCTCTGGGCGGACCTCTTCGCCGCCGTCCGGCTGTCCGGGCTTGATCCCGGAGACGGTGAGTAATGGCCGGAGTGTCCTTTGAATGCACGCCCCGTAACCTTACCGTGGCAGCCGCCGCCAGAGAATGAACACTGACACTGTTTGCTGTTTTGCAGACCTAACGTGGTGGTTTGACTTTGTATTCAACCAGCTCGGCCGTGTGGCCCCGTCGACTCGTGCCCTCGTACGCATTCTCGACGCAAGAAACTTTGCCAGGGACGCGTACCACTTTGCATCCTGCCACGACCATCGGAGCCTTGGACAGAGTTTCAAGCGGGCCCTGGAGCTCCTCCCCAATGTCGACTCAATCTTGCTCGACGGACACGCCGACCTGGATCCAGGATTCCTCATTGGGTCCCTGCTCTCTTCCCCGGAGCATCGTCCACGGATGCTCAGCATTGCCGACTGTCCTTTCCACCTGCCCAA
Organism: Tolypocladium paradoxum; assembly: GCA_002916505.1. Classification (NCBI taxonomy): domain Eukaryota; kingdom Fungi; phylum Ascomycota; class Sordariomycetes; order Hypocreales; family Ophiocordycipitaceae; genus Tolypocladium; species Tolypocladium paradoxum. Next base: position 96,665 of record PKSG01000514.1, read on the forward strand.
CACCCTGTTCAGTTCGCCTTGTCTCCAGAAATTAGTCTATCTCGACGCCTCGGGCGTGCCGGGCTCAATCATGCCGCTGCTGCTGCCGACGCTGTTGCCTGATCTACGTATCTTGAAGGTCAGGAGGCGGGAGATTGATGACTCGACGCTGAATACCCTCGTCGGGAGGTTCTTGCATCGACTGTGGAGCTTGGACCTAAGTGACAACAAGATCACGGACGCTGCCATTCAGAAGCTGCGAGATTGCTGCATCTCCCCCGCGCTGCTTCGCTCCGATGCCCATTTTCGTGTCGAGGGCAAGGTGGCCCCCTTATCCCACGGCACCCCCCAGCATGGACAGTTCTTCACTATCGAGGAGTCAGAGTGGAGCGGGACGTTTGCCCACCCCGAGAGACACTTTGCCGATACTCCGGCGTACATGGCGAACGCCGGACCGCAGGAGTTCCACGCGTTCCGGTCTAACGGTACGTGTCCCATCCGCAAGGACTTGGCCGAGAGTGCTGCCCGTGTCCTTTCAAAGCACGATACAGACCCGGAAGTGGACGCCTTCCGCACCTCGCGCGGCATCACTCATCTGCGATTGTCGAACACCAAGGTGTCGTCTTTCGGCATCCAAAAGCTCCTACGCATCTCGTCGGGGCATGTAGAGGACTTTGCCTGTGACTCCATGCACCTGCTGCCAGCTTCTAGCCCTGGATCCAAATTTTGGCCCCAATCTGCTAATTTATATGGCATTCTCGGCGCGGCTCATCTGTTCCGCCCTGTATTTTCATCCAACCTCCGGGTCCTGCGAATTCATCACTCTCTTGTCACTCACGTACCTACTCTCCATGTCGATGGCTTGTCGACCATGGCGCGGGTATTCCTGGCAGAGACTTCGATCCTCCAGCGGGTGGACAAGGCGTATCCCCAAGCCTTCGTGCCAGACATGAATCCGCGATTGGCATCCTTGACCCTGACTCGCCTCCCCCGCCGCTCGTCCGGCCCGCTAGTTGCCAAGCTCATTCAATTCATCAAGTTGCTCTCTATCCAGGAGCGCGCGATCCAGGACGCGGCTGCAGGCGCGTCTTCGTCGTGGCGCGGGCCCAGCCTGTTGCAGGGTCTGAGACACCTCGCCTTAGAGTTTGAACCCGACCCGATGGAAAACGGCTTCTCCACGTCTGAAGACGTGGATGCGGAGGAATTGATGAACAGCGGCGAACAAGTATTCAGCTTCTTCGATGACGAGCGGATAGAAAAGCGGCAGCCAGCCACAGCGGCTTCGCGGCTTCACACTATAAAGGCCTCTCATTCCAGTGCCGTGGCCGACGACGCCCACCCTTCTGGGTCCGACCGAGACAAAGAGTATGTAACATATGACGGCGAGTGGAATGGAGAATTTTTCTCGCTTCCAGTCTGGACTGGGGCGGCTCCAGGCTCCAACGAGGTTCTCGATGAGTATAGACGGCTCGCAGTCAATGACGGCCTGAGAGACGGTGCCGGGCCCGCAACACCAAGCCAGATCGCCGCTGGCGCGCCTGACAAGTCATACGTCTTTCATACAGCGTGGTGCGCGGCGGTGATGCCGCGGGAGTTGAATGCTCCAGCTCGGGCGGATCTAGCTGGAATGAGGGATGTGCTGGACGTACTGAGGGCTTATCGACTGGCCGGGAGGGCCAAGTATTCTGAGTTGCAGACGCGGGCTGGAGATTGGGGGTTGCCCGTTCCGCTGGGAGAGCCGCATTTTTTCTGGACGGGCACGTTGAAGGTGTCTACGTCGAAGAAGCTGCCTGATGCGCATCCATTACAGTACTGGAGATGAGAAGGCGAGGGATAATCTCGGTGCTCTGGCAAACGTAGGCCGGGCCATGCCCGGAAGATATGGGTTTTACGGTTTAGTTGAGCGATGTACTTTCTCCATGCCCCGATTCGCCATCATACGGACGCTGGACGAGTTCTTGCCGAAATCTCCCGTTCACATCCGGCGTGCCCTTGGGTTCGCGGCCGCAATGTGGGTCCGGGAGACCGGAGCCGCAGTGGAGCCCCCGGCATCGTTCTCGGCCGATCGACGGAGTTGAAGCCCGGCGCCTCCAGGGCCAGACTCACGGTGCTACTACACCCGTCGCGGAATAGGCGTCCAACCGGCTAGTGTTCCATCTGTCACATAAACCAAGGCCCAGCCACTTCCTCATGCAACGCACGCGGAAGTGACGCACCCGCGCCTCGGTGGAGCTTGTCTCGCCCGTCACACATGGACACACGCCGCGGGCTCGAACGGGGTGTTGTCGCAGTCTCGACGAGCTGTTTTCTCAGTCAAAACGAGCGCGATGCGGGCAGGGCGACTGGTTCGGTGGCGTGGTCACTGGCTCTGTCGTGTATGCGGCTGGGATGCGGGAGTGCAGTAGGGTGAGACATGGTGCGTGGTTTCCGAGAGTTGCGGGCGGCGTGGAGAGGTGCATGGGATGGGATGGGATGTGGAAGTGAGAGGGCGGGATGGTGTCCTGGGGTGGGCATCACTGGATGCGCGAGCAAGGGGTAGAAGTGAAGGTTGAGGTGTGTGAGTGTTTGATGGTTGATGGCTCGGGACTTGTACGAGGAGAAGGAGACTGGTCGTATGGAGCAGTTATAGGGGATACCAATCAAGCGGGATGGAGAGGCGAAGGCTGTGTCAGGCAATGAGAGACGAGCAATCGCCAGATATGAAGCAAGAGAGGCGAGGTCGATATCCCATGCCTGGTCCCGTCGAAGGAGAGTCGCAACAAGTATTCCTTTGTTTGGGACTACGATCTTACCGCTGGACGGCTTGTTCATATGATCCCTTGAGCCTCTTGCTTGGATCGAGAAACTGATGTGTTGCGTCGGTCCAGACGTTGTGACATGCTATGGGTCATCCCGAGTCTAACGTGAACTGCGGGAGACCTGGATATTTAGAGCATACACTGTTAATATTCATTGTGATATAATCTCCTTCGAAGGCATAGGATTCTATAGTTGAGTGTTGTCTCTGGAGGTCAGGTTGTTTGCAGTCACGAGACAGAGGATGTGAGTCTGTCATGGGCACATGGGCGTTGGCAGGAGGTCAGAGGTTCAAAGTCTGTTTGCCTATAGCGATTGCTATGCTATAAGACATGGCTCAAGCCTGAAGCCGAATGTTTGTGATCTCGTTAGGAGCCATTTTGATGTTTAACTGTCATCTATTTACGGCCCGTGGGGCTGACTGCGTGCAAAGTCATGAGGTTGACGTAAAATTTCGGGCAGTGACCAACAATCCAGGGATAAGCGATCTGTAGTTCCCAATACGATGATAAAATAGTCTCAGTAAGCGTTAAATAAGCATGAGATGATATATGAGAAACTTGAAGTATGTGAATAGTCCGTGTGGCCGCTGCGACGGACTGGTGTTGCGTGGCTAAAGGCGTAGGGTAGGACGCTCAACCAGACTCACGGATAGCAACAACAAGAAAAAATGAAATTAATCACTATCAGCTCCATAAAAAGAAAAACAATGGGTTGATGACTCTACTTCCGTATTCCTAGGATGTGGAAACGTCGGAGCAATGTGCGATACCAGAATAAGTCGGCCAACGTTTCACTTACATGAGCAGTGTCCGACAACCGTTCATTACACTGCATAGGATCCCATGTTTCATTAACCCGGATCACCTGTTGTATGTACGCCCAGCCTTCATATTACAACCTCAACGCCTCCGGCACAGCCCTGCCAGTAGCGACCCTGCTGCCGCCGCAGTAGACCATCCCCCAACCCAAAATGACAGCAGTCATCACGGGTACCCCCCCCCCCCC
>PKSG01000514.1:100529-117734 GCA_002916505.1 Tolypocladium paradoxum
CCTCTTATCCTTCTCCGTCTTGCCTTTGACTATGGTGCTCAGGTCGCCAACGGGGATCTGGATCGGGAAGTCGACCGCGGCGAGCAGGACGGCGAGGAGGATGTACCACCCCGCCCAGCACGTCACAAATGTCGAAGCACCGGCGCCCTGATTCAAGGTCAGCATGTCGAGAGCGTTGTGCCGCAGATGCGTGGTGTTGTTCCCTACCACGACGAGTTTCTTGGCAAGGTTGGCGTTGCCCGTGTAGTCGGCGGCGTTGGCGAGGAAGGCGCCCGTGAGGAGCCCGAAGGCTATCGTTAGAGTCAGGAAGATGACGAAGAAGCAGACGTTGGTCCGCAGGGAGCAGATGAGGAAGACGAAGCTGATGACGCCCATGAAGAGGAACCAGTAAGCTGCTTGCGTTAGCCGACCATCGACAGTGGAATTGCAGAAACTCAGTCAAGTACGGATCTCCTACCAAGACTGGCGTTGAAGCCCGGCGTCGTCAGACCCTCGGCGGGCGTCGTCGCATCGGGGGGCGCATACGAGGCAAACGCGGCAAAGGACGGATTCAGCGTGCCCCCGTAGGCGAGCCAGAAGGTCCCGAAGACGGTGAAGACGACGGCCGGGAAGGTGTTTCCGAGGATCCATTCGAGGATGCCGCAGAGGGTCATGAGGATGCCGCCCTGGAAGAAGTACACGGCGCTGCGCAGACGGGATTGTCAGACTGGGGAGCCATGGCCTGGCCGGAGTCAACGGGAGACTTGCATGCTTGCCGCGCCGTTGCCGCCGGCGCCTCGCCATCCCATGAGGTCCATCGACAACGGGGTCAAGGAAAGCACGAAACCGGCCAAGCCGCTACATGGGAGACGTCAGCGTCAGAGGGGTGGGCTCGCGTCGGGCGGAGGAGCCGGACGCACATGGGAGTCGGGTTTCCGAACGTCTGCCGCAGCTCGCCCTTGATGCGGTTCTGCGGCGAGAGGTACAGCTTCTCAAACAGCTCCGGGCTCATGGAGACGTTCGTGGCGGAGCGGACCGTCTCCATGCGGTCCTCGTCGTAGCCGCCGTTCTTCTGGATCCGGCCTTCTTCCTCGGACATGTTGGGCGGCGACTAGTGTTGCGTACTGGTGGAATGTCTCGTGTCTTTCTCTTTCTCTTTCTCGGGTCTTGTGTTTTTTTTTTGATCTCTCGGCTTGGAGTCTGGGCGAGTTACGTAGACAGCCACGGGGAAAAGGGGGAGAGGATGAGTGCCATGGGGACGAGCTACTCTACATACATTTATGACGATTGCTCCCAGCAACCACCGGCCCCTGCAGTGCACGTCTTGGCATAATAGCTCGTCGTGCTTCCAGATGAAACGAGGCCGCGAGGAGGCGCCCTCTGACCCGGTCCCAAGACAGACAAGTCTTGCCGGTCAACGACGCGCTCTCCGGCTCCAGAGTGCCGTCGAGCCATGGCCTCTGCCGCTAGGTGAGGCGGAAGGGGCTCGAGGCCCGATCCTGGTAATTGCCGTCTGGCCGACAGCAGCCTCCCTCCAATCCATCTGATCTGCCGTTCGATGGCTGGGGCCTCGCTCCCGGGGCACGCCGTTGGGTTGCCACAGGGCCGCTGCCCACTCGCAACGGCTTCACCAGCTGCCGGCATGTCTCAGCTCGACGGATGGAACACCGGCCGCCGAGGCAATGTCGAGCGCTTCAAGTGCCGTGGATGGGCTCGAGCCTCGGGCCTAGCGATGCGCTTCCCCGGAGCCCCCGCATATTCCCTTCGTCCGGGACTCCGGGAGTCCGGCGCGCCAGCGCTAGGATGACATTGACGCCTGCAGCGAGCAACTCTATTCGGGGGCACAGGCAGATGATTGCTCGGCGAGTGTGACGGCTGTGCAGATTAATTCCCGATGCTGTCTCCCTGCCAATGGGTGGTGTGATGTGCGGCGTGCTTCTATGGAGTGTACGGGCTCACCGGCAGGGGCCGACCGCCTCCAAATGAGCGGGGAAGGCCGGATGGAGCAGTGGTTTTAACAATGATGACGAGGCGAGGCGGTTATACGGAGTTCCTGTGAGCAGCATTGACTTTGAGCGTCTGGCTGATGTAGGCGAGTGCTTCTCACGCACGCCGAGTAAATTGCAAGGAGGCACGAACGATTCTAGTAAAGAGCACAAGTTGCGTTCATTCACCCAAAGCACTTTGCGAATGTCATTGCCCATTCGGAAACAAGGAAGTCCGGGAGGTGTCTTGCGAGTACGACGTCGATCAACGCGTTCCTGAGACGGCAACCGGGGATGCTCCGCCGCTCCGGTCACGAGCGCTCAACCATCTTTCCGGCTGCTTTCGTAGTTCCTTTGTCACTAAGAAAAGCGAATTGCTCCAGACGACCTCGATCCCCAGCCAGAGCGCCTCAAATGGTGTGGTGCGCGGACGGTCGAGACGCGTCGGGTGGACGAGGCTGGGACCAACTCAAATCTGGCATGGATCTACCCATCGTACCACCTAATAGCGAGCAGATGCTAGTCCATTCAATACTTCAGCCAGTGCTGTGGGCTTGAGAACGCAGCGTAGTTTTGCATGTTTGCAACCAGCGTTTGCCATCTAAAAGCTGCCCATTGAACTGCTCTACAAGCACATGTGGCCCCCCTTCATCCGCAGTATCCCAAAAACCGCCCGCCCGGCAGATAAACAACGACAAACCGACACCGAGACCAGACAGACGCAGCAAAAACACGCTACTCCCGCCGTCGCCTCACGCACTCGACCCCGTACGTCGGCGGGTATTCCAGCAGCACGCACTCCGGATCCCCAACCAGGGCGAGCTGCCTCACCACGACGCTGCCGCAGCGACGCGGCCACGACCTGCGCGGCTTGTGGTGCTGCCAGAACTTGTACTCGAACGCGAGGATCAGGTTCCCCAGGCCCTTGACCATCCTCCAAAGCCTGCAGCGCGCTCGGTCAGCCCTGTCGCATACATACACAGAGACGCTCGCAACGCAAGCCGGGGGCGGGGAGACGGACGCAGAGACGAGGATAAAGAAGTACGCTGCCCACAGCTGAGCCCGCGTCTCGGGGTACAGCGAGCGATGGCCCGTGTAGTCCATGACGACAATGCACAGGAAATATGCCCCCGCAAAGAGGTTCACGAGGGCGTAGACGTGGTACAGCCTCAGTCTCCTGCTACACAGCCCCCGGCGGCTCATGATGAGCATGACCCCGTCGAACATGTTTATCGCACACAGCATCTGCATCTCCCGTCAGCGGTGGAAACCTGCACTAGCCAACGCAAGGAAGCGAAATAGCAATGACAGCTGAAGACTCACGGACACCATGGCGACGATTCCTATGCCCCGCGGGTGGGACCAGATGCAGATGTAGGCGGCCACGCTGGAGAAGACGACGTAAATGCCGAAATACACAACATGCCATGTCCTGTTTCCGAGGTGGCGCGAGTGACACTCCCCATGGAACTCCTCGTGGCCCGGCGCCGGCTCCGTGACGATGGGCTGTCCGCAGTAGCGGCATATGCGGACGGCGCCGTGTCTGCCCATGAAGTACCGCGACCCAACGCGGAAGCCGTTGCGCTGGGCGATGCACTCGACGCACTCGGGCGCGTCGGGAAGATAGTTGGTGCCGCCGTCGGCCGTCGCCTCGTAGAAGACGCGCGTGTGAGCCGGGCTGTACCGCAGGCAGACGGTGCACGTCGACCACCGCGCGCGGCGCCAGTGGGGGACGAGGAACTGCACCGTGGACCGGCTGACGCTGTTGCGGAGCGCCTTGCATGTTCGCCGGACGCGCAGGATCTCGCCAAAGTCGAGGTACGAGAGGATCTCGAGCCAGAGCTCCGCCGGGAGTGTCATGAGATGGCCAAGCAAGCTTCGTCGACGAAAGGGCAGTGCTCGAGCCGTGACCCGGGAGAGCATCTTGGGGCGTTTGCTGTGTGCTTGGCCAGGCTGGATAGGATCCAGGGCGATTCCATGCTCGCAGTCAACGGGCGTGGTCCTGCTGTTGACCTCGTGCGGCAAGCATTCTCGCGGACCAGTCGTTGCATCGCCCTTGTCCCAGGGCAATGACCTTCGCCCCCTCATGATATCGGCCAAGGCCCTCGCCATGCTGTTTGAACCGCCGCTTGCAACTCGGATCAGGAACAAAGCAAAAAAACAGGCAATCTGATGATGTTGTTGCAGGATCCGATTCACCTCGACCACCAGCGATGCTCGAGTGCACCACAAGATTTTGACAACAATAAATAAAAAAAGCCCCGGAGAGACTTTGGAATAGTAGCAAGCGTTTGTGTAGGTTTCGTGACGCGACACCGCGTCGCGATAGACCTCAGCCTAGCATCATCATCACTCCGACGACGAGACGCCACCAAATTGAACTTCATCCCGCCGAAAACCTTCAACATGACTTGAACCGCGTAAAGTGGCGTACAAGGCCAATCGCGGCCCGTCCCAAAGCAACCGATACAGCTTCGCTAGCCAACCTCCCGGGTCACGATGCCACAGGATTACGTCTAGTACAGAATGTGTAAATGGCTTCATCCATTCTCGAGCCTGCCAACAAGTTGCCCAATCATCCCGCGTCGTTTGGTCTGACAGCAGGAAAGTAGCGGCTCATATTCAGTCTTTCAAACGGCTGTATGAGCGTAGACGCACCACCATTCGACTCGGCCTCCTTTTTCGCCTCTGGCGCCCTGTACGTATATGGCGACAAGGCAAATCCAACGACATTCTTCCTCGGCTGGCGCGCCGAGACGCCCACGTAGCCGCCGCCGAACGCCTTCGTGCTCACTTTAGCTCTAAAGGTGTTTACTTCTCGGAGCAGGCACGTCGCAGCAACCACTCGGAAGCTCTCCATCTCCCCGGTCCCGTGGTACGTGTCGGCCGCGGCGTCCTTGTCCCTGTCGCAGCCCACGAGCAGGCATGCCCAGCACAGGCGAAGCACTTCTCTCGACTGCTTCTCTTCGTTGCTTGCGGATTCGTAGCTGGCCTCCGACGACGTTTCGTCGTCGTCGTCACTGAGCCTGGTGCGATCGCGGATCAGTTTCACGATCCATGTCATGACCCGGTCTATTTCCTCCTTGAGCCGGATGGAGGAGTCGCGCTGCCGTCGCGTCTGGGTGCCGGTCTTGTTGAGGACTGAGCCGCAGAACACCTCGACCTCTGAGATGCTCGTTCTCGGGTTCTCCGAAAAGTGCCACATGCTATCGGCAATGGAGTCCTCGTAACTGCCAACTGTTAACCTCCTTGTCCCATGCATCCGAGCACTCTTGACTCACAGATTGCGTATCTTCCACGCTTGTTCACGGTGCCTATAGTCGTAGACTGTACGCAATCCGAACGTTTCCAGCTCGGCTTGCATTCTGCCCATGAGCTGGTCCCAGACAGAGGGCCCAACCATGCTGATGTTCCGGTGGATGTCCTCGTTCCAAATCTTCTTCTCGTCCACTCCGCGGTAGAGACGGCCGAGTATCTTCTCGGATTGGTGGTATCTGTGTTTGGCCCTCCCCATGCCATCTTCTTCATCCTCGTCGTGGGCGTCATGTTCACCAATGTGAGCGATTTGGCCGACGTCGTACAGCTTCAGGGGAGGTGCGGGAGCCAGGCTTCAACAATTCTAGGTTAGATATCGCGAAACCAGAAATAATGAACAATCAGACTCACAAGTCAGGGCGTGTCCGCGGTGCCTTGGGCATGTCGTTTAGTTTGACGGCAATCCCCGTCTTGGAGTAGTCGACCGCCGTCGAATGCATCTCTGCAAGCTTTATGCAGCTCGGGTCGCTGGTTCCCTCGTCTTGGACGTCGGCAAGAATCTGGTGCCTGTTCGCAATCAATCCCAATATGTCCGACTTCATGAAGTTGATGAAGAAGTCTGCAATGTCATCTCTCGTGACTGCTCGATCGAGCGGCTCCGGCACCACCCGCGGGTAGTCAGCAGGGCTAAACGTTCTCTTGGGACGTGCCTGAGGATCCCAGATGACATTATACAGGTCTCCGTCGAGATCACCGCCACTCAGTTGACTGGGGAGATCACGAGCACCATGCTGGCTAAAGACTATGCAGTTCCCAAGGTCTCGCAAGGGGTGTCCTGCAGGAGGCGTCACCATGTGCACATACTGCACATCACCAGGATGCAGGGCCGGGCATCGTGTGACAATGGCAGGGCCGTCGACGAGAGATGCGTCCATGCGATGCCCGCTCTTAGCATGGGTTTCGTCGTACGTGACGTAGACCTCGTTTTCACGGAGGAACCCAGACTCGTCCATGATGCCAAAGAGCGTCACGCCCATGTTGACCGGAATGCGAGCCTTGTGTTTCAGCAGCCGCAGCTCGCGAAGCACAACGTGCTCGACAACGGACTTGAGAAAGCGGTCTCGACGGTAGTCGATGCCCATCTTATCAAGCTGCTTGATGAATGCCGGGAAGCCCAGGGTGCTGCCAATATCCTGATATTGGAGAAAGGTGCTCGTGTTGGCAGCCGTCGCCGTCACTCCGCGCAGCATATTCAACGCCTTGTTCTGGAGCGTCAGGAACCAGTCGTCGGCCGTCCCCATGTCTTCCAGAATCTTGATTATCTGGCGGTTCAGCACCAAGCGCAAGGGCCGTGATGCCACGTCGCAGATGCCGAGTTCCTTGCGGTCCTGGCTTGGGAACTTTATCATCGACTCCTTGCGCACGCAGATGACCTTGCCTCGCAGGCTGGAATCCAGGCCGAGCATGCCTTTGACACCGCCACAGCGGATCTGGAAGCACGTCGGTGCCGCGGACCGCATCGGCAGGGCATTCCACAGCTCTTCCATTGCGTCCTGGGAAATGGTTCCGACGCCGTCGCTGAAGACGCGCGACCCGTCTGCCGACTTCACGTCCGGGATGAAGCGGGTGCTGATGCCCGTCTTGAACAGGTCAACAGAATAAGGGGTCTCGGAGAATGCCTGGCCGATCCGAGCCGCGCACTTTGCGGGAACGCGAATCTCGCTGAAGTCGCCGAGGGTCTTGAGGATCGTGTCGTGGTCCTGGCGCTGCCAGTTTCCGTCGACAAACGGGGCCATGAACCAAGTCGAGTGGGAACGAAGCGATGAGTGGGAGAAGCCGAGGAACGAGAAGCGCCGGCCAGCAATCTGAATGCCCTCCTTGAGGACCTTGCGATAGCGGTCAAACACAATCTCGTTGCTGACTTTGGGATTGAAAGCGAGGTCCTGGCCGTCTTCGTCGCAAAAGGACACACGGAGAAAGTGGTCGGGGCGATCGGGGAACATGCGTAGCACCCTGTTTTTGCTCTCTGCATCGGGGCCCTGGAGAAGGATGCGGGTTGGCGTTACCATGGCCTTTAACACCCAAGCCTGATGCCTCGGGAGGCTTGGGCCGTATTCCCCAGACCTGAGCGGATCTACCGTGCGGAGGTCAAGCTCTGCTCTCATCACTTCGTCCATCAATCCGGCAGGGTCAACCTCAGAGGCCTCCGTCCCCGGACACGGGTAAGGAATCTTTTGCAGCAGCTGTTTCATGGTATCGGTGGTGAACGGGAGGCTCTGGCTTCTCCTCTTGGGATCTCGCGCAATCCGCTCAATGATCTGGAGGATGCCCAGTCCACCAGTGGGATGTAAATAGTTATTCCAGACAAGCGCCTGGACCTGAAACAGGATGGTGAATGGCAGGAGGGCATCTCTGGTGGTTCCGAGATTCTGTATCTTTCCCTCGAACGCTCTCATGCTGGTGGAGTAGTCGTGCAAAAAGGGCTCCGGGGTCGTATCCACGGATAGGCTCTGACGAGTGACGGACAGGATATCTTGGGCCTTTAACGCCCGAACCGTTTCGGAATAGCCCGTCGATGTTTCCACCCGGTAGACCAAGCAGTGTGCCACATACTTGGCATGGTCCGGCCATTCTGGACAGCTCGTCTTTCGCTCCCACTTGGCCGCATAACTGTCAAGAGAGGGCAGCTTGGAGTAGAACCTCGGTGGCTCGGTGAGCACAAATGTCATTGACTGGTCGCTGTCGTTTGTGATGAAGTCCTGGACGATGTCAAATGGCACATCCATTCGCGTCTTCTCCAACCATGTAGCCGTAAAACATCGTCGGCCGAACTTGGCGTAGCCGTGTGAACCAACGCGGCATTGACGGGCAAAGGTCAAAGTGTCTGCAGGTTCGCAGAACACGTTCTTGCCACAGGCGACAGTATGGAAGTCGCACGTAACCGCAGGCCCCTGTTGGCCACGATCGGGGACGCGCTTCCGCTCCTCATGCTCGTGCTTGAGGTTGCTAAGCGTGAACTTGGCGACATTGCGTGTGCTCCTTTCCACGTAGATTGCAGTGGAAAGGATGTGCAGGCGGGCTATATGCCTGGAACGATCATTGGGATGGGAGAAGCTGTGGGACGATGGTGGGCCGCTTTCTTGCCGTCCTTGGTCGCCGACCTTTTCGTGTCTGTTTAGGAACCTTATGCCGTCTGATTCGTTGAGAAAAGTGATCCATGCCAGGGGTTTCCTTCTCGGCTTGTCACAGGTCCAGTCGATGATGCCCAAGGCATTCATGAAGGGAGTGAGCTCCTTTTTGAGGCTGTCATCCGCCAGGCCGATGGGGACATTTCTCAGATAGACCTCCATGATTCTGCGGAAGATGACGTCGGAGACGAAAGCCGCGGCCAAAGCCGGACCGGCCTCGGATGCGATGAATGTTGGGCCTTGGCCGAAGAGGGACCTCAGATGGGCTCGATCAGCGTCGCAGCTGAGCCCGCTGACATGCTCGACAAAGCTGGTGAGGCGGCGTCTTGGAGACTGTCTCGTCCGTTCCGCTACAGACTGTCGCTTGTGCAAGACGAAAGAGACTGAGAGTGCAAGGTCAGGTTTCCATCAGCGGCCTCGACGCATTGGGCCTCACTCAGGCGGCAGCTCACGGACGGCCAGGCAGTGAATAGCAGCGGCTCGAGTTCTCTGTGGACTAAACAAGAGCAAGAGCATGCGGAGAATCATGAGTACGAGGAGAAGAAACCCAGGCGTCTCGACCCGTTTGCAATTGGTTCCAGGCCGTTCCATGCCTGAAACTCCCAGCAGCCGAGATTAGATGGAGCATTGTGATTTGGCAGCAGGGGTAATAGGCCCGGATGTGACATGTCCCCACTTAGGCGGGCCGTGTGTTGCTCATCTCGGAGTGCGAGGGAGTCTGTTTCTCGTCCCTCCTTGGTGTATAGCCCGTCAATGTCAGCCGTAAGAACTTGGCAAATACAGCGTGTGCATACTTGTAGGTTAGCGTCATGCGCATGCGTCCTTTCCCATGTGTGCGCTGTATAGTCTGTTTTCCCAGGTTAAACGAACAGTACCAAGGAAGTAGTGAGCAAACGACCGGAGTTAACTCTGCCGTTAAACAATGCCCCTATTCACATTTCAGGCGGCTAACTTTATTCTGGGGTTAACGCATAAAGGCCAGTGGGTAAGTTACGCTTCGTATACTGTTCATGCTTCATCAGTCCGTTGATTGCTGCGCTTGATCATCACCCAGCACACCGTCCAGCTGCTGTGCCTTTGTTGCTCAGCTCTCTTGCGCCAATCGGCCCAGGTCGGTAGCACCACTCTTGAGCCCGAGTCTCTCCTGTTGATCGAGGCGCCATACGGTCGTCATTCACCCAGGATATGGTGGCAGCAAGGTGAGCGCATCGGTGAGGCTGTCGGCGAGGCTCTCGGTGAGCGGGGCTAAACGTTTACACAGGCACATGGTCAGGATAAAGGCGACCCCATTTGCCGACCCGGCTTCATCGGTGCGGTCATTGACTCCACGGACATATATACACGGCACACTTGCATGCTCCAAGCCCATGCAGTATTCTCTCTTTTGCAAAGGAAGCCTCTTTGACGTCTCATAACGCTTCACCCTCGGCGTGAACCAAAGTCCGAGGGTGCCCTCCTCACTCACCATCCTCACCTGCAGTCGGAACATCTGATCATCAACCTCGATCATCAACCTCGCCTCCAGCCAAAATGTCACCCCCAGGGATCCTCTTCGTCACCATGCAGCCCCGGCCCGGCCTCCCGCCCGCGCAGTTCCACGAGTGGTACAACAACGAGCACGGCCCGACGCGCCTGCGCCTCCCGCACATCTTCTCCAACGGCCTGCGCTACGCGTCCGACGACGGCGCGCCGCGCTTCATGGCCGTGTACGACGTGACGGCCATGCGCCACCTCGACACGGAGACGTACACGGCCCTGCGCGCGAACCGCTCGCCGCGCGAGGCCGCCACCATCGGCCAGGTCGACGTCGCGCGCTCCTTCTACGACCTGCTGCACACCAAGCAGGCGCCGCTGTTCGCGCCCATCGAGAGCCTGGCCGACGACGAGGCCGCGGGCATCGTCACGCTCGCCGTCGACGTTGCGACGACGGCGGCGCCCGACGCCGGGGAGCGGTACCGGGAGTGGTTCGTCGCCGAGCACGTCGAGATGCTCGCCAGGGTGCCCGGCTGGCTGCGCTCGCGCCTGTTCCGGACGTCGAGCCTCGAGGGCAGCGACAAGGTCGTGTACTTTGCGCTGCACGACTACGCGAGGGAGAATGGCCTCGGCGGCGCGGAGCACGAGGCCGCGATGGCCACGCCGTCGCGGAGCGACGTGCTCGACAAGTACGTCGCCTCCGAGCGCCGTCGGACGTGGAAGCTCTTCTACGTCTTCGGCCCGGCGCCGCGCGAGCTGTCTGCCCTGTCGTCTCTCCCCCAAACGGCGGCCTTCACATCGCCCGACAAGCGGACGTCGACGGTCCCCGGATCCGAAGCCGCCATCAACTCATACGTGACGACCGCAGACGCCCTCTCCATCCCCTACCGCCTCGAAGGAAACCCGTCCCCCGGCGCGCCGACCGTCGCCTTCTGCAACTCCCTCCTCACCTCCCTCCACATGTGGGATCCCCTCGTCGCCATCCTCAAGCAGACGCGGCCCGACCTGCGCATCCTGCGCTACGACACCCGCGGCCGCCACCCCGTCCCCCAGCCGCCCGTCTCGGCGACCCTCGACGCCGTGGCCGCCGACCTGGCCCAGCTGCTCGACGCCCTGCGCATCGGCAAGCTGCACGCCCTGGTAGGCGTCTCCATGGGCGGCGCCACGGCCCTCAGCTTCGCCATCACGCACCCCGCCCGGCTCGCCAAGCTCGTCGCCTGCGACTTCAACGCCACCTCGAGCGCCGCCAACACGCAGGCCTGGAAGGACCGCATCGCCGTCGCGGAGGACGACTCCGGCCGCGGCATCGCGAAGCTCGCCGCGCAGACCGTCGCGCGCTGGTTCCACCCCGCAAGCATGGCCAAGCCGGACCTCGTGCGCTGGATGACGGACATGGTCGCCGCCAACGACGTCGAGGGCTTCAAGCACAGCTGCACGGCGCTCTGGGACTACGACATGAAGCCCCAGATGGTAACCTGTCCCGTCCCAGCGCTATTCGTAGTCGGCGAGGGGGATGCAAAGGGCGCTCTGGTCACGGCCATGGAGGGCTTCCGGGGTATGCTTGGGGAAAAGGGGGCGGAGCTCAGGATTGTGCCAAACGCTGGCCATCTGCCCATGTGCGAGGAACCGCAGGCGTTTTGGGAAGCCATTCAAGACTTTCTGTAAGACATTGGAGATACACGCAAAGCATAGAAGTCTCGGGCTTCATATCACCACCACATGGATTGGCGAGTGGTACCATTCACGTCCACTCTGCCACGATGGCATCAACGAATCCTTTCTCAAGTGCTTCTGCTCTAGGGTCTCTGACTTCTATCGAGAGTCACTCATGCATCATGACAACCTCCCGGCACAAAAGTCCATACAACGCCGAACACCAAACCGACCCGCGTCGTAGCCAGTCGCGGGTCCGGGTTCATTCTGGGTATTGCCCGCTCCCTATGGGCAGCTCCATCGCACAACCGACCCGTACAGCTTCCTAAACGTGAATTTGAAGAAATCCAGGCTACCCGTCCCAAACTCAGCCGCAAGAGAAGCATCTCGCCCTCGTGTCGTGCAGCCCAGCATTTCGATTCCCATCAGTCCACCCACGTCCATAGTTGCCGGCTTCCAAGAGTTAAGCCGAAGCGACTTATTGCGTAGAGACATGCTTGGGCTGATTACTGAATGTTTCATGTGCGCCCTGTTCTCAAAGACAGACTTTGAGGGCCGGAGATTGCCAAACACGGCTTGCGCCTGTTGCGCAGGCTTTGCTCGAGGTTTCTTTGGCGTTGTTGGAGCCGAGAAGTTGTGCGTCACGGCAACAGAAATGTCCCACTGGCACGCGAGAACGCCGAAGCGGACTTTCTCGGGATCTTTGTGTCGACTAATCTTGCTCGCCTTGGCGTAGCGCACGAAACTGTCCTGGAGCCAGGCTCGCACATGGCGCGTCTTTGGATCAATCTTCCATTCCCTGTCGCTGGCTCCGCCGTCGCTGATTTCATGGAAACGCCGATTCTTCGCTCGGAAGACTTGTGGAGGTCGAGGTTCTGGTCTTGCGTCTGTTTCCTGTCAGCTCTTGGCTGTAATCGTCGCATTGTCATGGAAGAACCACCTACTTTTGCAGAAACTCTCTTCCTCGTCGAGACACATGGGATCTCCCTTTTCCTCATTTGTCTTGGGAACGATGAAGTAGTCGATCAAATAAAAATCCTCGAGCTTCGGCATGCATCTGGCAAGAAACTGGTACAGGTGAGCCGGGTAGTTGCCTGGCTCAAGGCCCTCGTGGGGCTTTCCGCACAATCTGCAGATATTCGACACATTCTTGGGGTGCCAGCTGTGGGAGAAGCGTACCGCAGCCCGCCGTACCAGCTCGAGACCCGGACAGTCGATCTTGAAGTCCAAGTCGCAGTTTGTGTGGTAAAACTCGGGAGGGAAGTAGTCCAAGTAAACCAAGTCGGGTGATCCATCCAGGGCAACAATATTCTTGTTGTTGAGCCTCAGAACTCCGGCCCTGCTGGCCAAGCTTTGCGTCAGCGTCAGCGACTCGAAGCAGGTCCTGGTGAGGACATGGAGCTGTCGGTAGAGCTCTTCGTAGTTGGAGATGTCGGCCCTCCAGTCTCGACTCTCGGCGACGAGCTTCGCGTGCCAGGTCCGTTGTATGCTGGCCTCATTCTTGACCACCATGCCGATATCATCCATAGGGCTGGACATTTCGCTGCCCTTGCCGCTGCTCCCACCGCCACTGCCTGGAACCGGGGTTCGCGCCGTTGGCATTCCCCATCTCCAACGGGGATCCAAGGTTTCCAGCTTGACAAAGTTGATTCCCGGGTTGGTGAGGTAGGCCTCCCATATCTGCTGGCGGATTTCTGGCGGCAGACGCGGAAATGCGGTAAATAGGCGACACCCATCAGGGACCTTGAACTTGACGGGTGTCGTGGCTGCTGACATGGCGAGCTCGAGGATGGCGACGCATCGACGGCTTTCGGCAGCGGGAGAGAAGGAGAACGAAGGCTCACAAGGATATGCGTGACTCTAGGGGCTTTGGTGAATTCGGTGTCGTCTTCGAGGCAAGGCTTGACGCGGTGTGTTGGCAGCGAGTTGGTGGTTGGGTAAATTGGGTTCGTGCCCACAGCACTCACTGTCAGGCACCAGGACGAGTGCCATGCACGAGCGATGGGTATGCGCGCACGGCAGCGAGGAAGATGGCTTCGGTGGTATCCGCAGGGCTTAAAAGATGCAAACTGCAAAGGAAAGGAAGAAAAAACAACGATAAAGGAAACACGTGTGGAAGAAAACGGGCAGCAGGCACTACGGCTTGGCTTTTGTGGTGGTGCAGGTGCTGGGTGGGCCGCCGGCGGTACGGCTAGCGGGCAGGCGCCAGGAGGTGCTGCCTGCATTGGGCTGATTGATGCAGTCACCGGTGTGCCTCAGGCTGTCTCTTGAACCACCTCCAAGGAACCATGATCAGCCCTGTCCACGGATGATTGCTGCAGCTCTCTGCAGCTCTCTGCACGCTCGGCGTCAGGTGGGTGTGACTTGTGAGCCGTGAATGACTCCCGCTGGCGAGGCGTCGTCAAGGACCGAGGCGGCAGCCCTGGCGCAACATCTGAACTCTTGAGCTAACTGCTGGGCAATCTCGATTTTTAGGTTTCCACGCAAACTCAGAGGCTACAGACGTTTAGATGGGAGAAACAACAACATGGAAAGACGCACAAATGAGCTCCATGATATATGTTTGCACCCTGCGTGGTGCCACGTGAGACGTCGACCATTGGGACGGCGGCGTTCGCAGCTTAGTCGGACCGACGAGCAAACATGCCTTGTCCTCGCCTGCGTCCACTCATAGCCATCAAAGGCAAGATGGCTCAGAGGACGTATTCGAGATTTCGATGTTGGACACAGGTGCGAGTCCGGTTCCTGAACAAAGCCCGTCAGCAGCCTGGGTCCGTCCCGTGAGTATACAAAAGCCGTGAGAGTCGTGGGACGTCTCTCGGTCCCGTTCCTCTCCCAGCCTCGTCACTCACCGTCGAGAACACCACCTCGGCCTAACCCATCTCGACCACTCACTCCACATTCCCAGCCTCATCATCATGTCTACAGAGGGGCACACCGGCCCAGACGTGGTCCTAATTTCGGGCGCGACCATTGGCGGGTTGCTCGTTTTCGGTGCAGTCATCCTCGCCGCCGTATGGTGCTGCAACAGCCGCCCGAGCGAAGACTGAACAATGGGTGGTGTACGGCAATGCTGAACCATGGACTTCAGCGACATGTCGAGGCGTGCCGACGCTAGTGCCCGGGCATGACGTTGATTCTGGAGGGCATAGGGGGGGGTGAAGGGACGGACAGGCATTCATCGGGCTGAATGTCAGCACGCAAACGCGCATCTCCCCATGGTCACTGGCTCAACATCACTTCCCCCAAAGACTGCATCCTGCAACTTGTCTATAATAGCTTCGCATCGAGTAGCTGTGGATTGTAATACAAACATACCGCAGCGGCAGGGATCGCCAATGCCTTATCTTGCTACAAATCTCCACTTCGGGACTGACGTAGGCGCAGCTAGTTGCGTGGCTGAAGACCCTCCGATGACGTAGGTGGACAGAACAGGACGGGAAGTCCACGATTCTCCCTCGTGTTATCCCATTGGAGCCAACGAAGAGAGCCAACACTGAGCATATTCCAAGCAATAGCAGCTCAGGTATCCATGTCGGAAACCCCAAGATTCACTGGCCACGGGTTCGCATGTGACTGCATGTCATCCCAAGCGGCCCTCAGGCACCCACGCGCGCAAGCACTGCCCAGAGTGGCAAAAAATCACATCACTTCTCGCTCTCTTCCCCGGCTTCCCTCGCCTCGGCGCCAGCCAGCCTTACCTATGCAAGATGGGCTGCATGCCGCCTTGTGCAGTGCATGCCTGCACGTCGACAAGGCGCAGCAACATCAGTGCCCGTGCCGTCATGCCCATTGACGAATGATGAACCAATAAGGTATTGCAAAGCAATATCATAGGGGCCCGGGCCGTCCTGTTGTGCTGAACGGTTGTCGGACGAGGATCGGCGTTCGAGACGCAACGCTTTCACCTGCTGCAGAGGAGGGACCCCGGACTTCCGCAGCCTGCTCTCGCAGCTACCCAGGCAGTCGGGCCACGAGACTCAAAGCCGCCTCGCAACCTGCTTCCTACATCACACATACACACACACGAGCCACTTCCACAGCCCTCTTCTACATGCCCTCAAACGCACACACAACCTTCCCCCTACGTCACACACATATACTCATACGTAGGTAGTCTTGACGGGGAGTAACCCTCTTTACGGATACAATGCACACAGCAGCAGGGGTCCCTGCAGAGGGGTGGGGCAGTCTATGCTCTTTTGGGCCGAATCGAATACACGGATGGTATTCTCTCAGTACACCGGCTGTAGGCTGTCAGCATCGCTGCCCAATAAACACAAGGCGTTTTGACGTGCACAAGGCCATCCGGCAGGAAGGGCAAGAAGGGCCGCACTGGTCCATAAAGCCGTATCCAATTCTCCCTCCAAACCAGTGCACCATTTTTACCTACCATCATAGCTCTCCCTTTCTTATGCCACGAGACTGACCCAAGTTTCAGGACGACAGCGGCTTGTCCAGGTAAGAGCCCTCAGTCCAAAACTGCCAATACAACGCCAGCTGAACAACTTCAGCTTTCAGGCTTGGGCGTGAAAGTCGAGTCCCCCAGTCTCTGTCAACACACAAGCGACAACCAACCCTCT
Source organism: Tolypocladium paradoxum (assembly GCA_002916505.1). NCBI lineage: Eukaryota > Fungi > Ascomycota > Sordariomycetes > Hypocreales > Ophiocordycipitaceae > Tolypocladium > Tolypocladium paradoxum. The sequence continues at coordinate 116,646 of PKSG01000514.1, forward strand.
TCCAGGAGACACCTCGGGACTGTGAACAGCTTGTGCCTGCTCTCGCATCATCCTGCCCACACCCGCCGCCAGTCCCCACGGCCATGTCCCAGCCCTCGTCGACCGGCGCAGTGCGCAACCTCAATACACAGTGGGACCCATCCCAGCTCAGCAACGTTGGCGATGGACAGCGGGCAGGCTAATCGCGCTCTCAGAGAAAACCCGCATCGAGCCGACAACCCACGCCCGCTTCTTCCCGCGTGCATCCCCACGGATCCCACGTACAGCATCGGCCGGTTCGCTGAGCCGCACAAGCACTTGGCCAGCGCCCATCCCGATCGCCATCTTCGTGGCCCGCCGGGGTTTTCCCCCCAGTCGCCGGCAGATGCAGAGAACCGAATGAGGGCAATCTTGGGACCTATCGATGCCCTGCTGCAGACTCGTCCTTTGTGAATGCATGGATGCCAAGGAGGTGGACTGTACGTCAACTAACTGGCGTGGGCCCCTCAACGTCTGCTCCGTTGCCCTCAGCCGCGCTCACAACCTCAGGTGTCTACAGTCAACTCTCCAAGGATCAGTAGACAGAGCTACTGCATCCATGTACAACAATCTGCAATGTGTTTAAGCAATCTTCTTCACGAGTTTCTTCAAGGGCCATAATTGCTGTCCAGTCCCGACTGATCCCCACATGTCGCGCCGTGGCACCGCGCCAACCCGCCGCCAATGAGCTCCTCGTAGCTAGCCAGATCGGGAAAGCATGCACATGGCACGGATGCGCGCAGCTCCACCGTGACCTCAAGAGCCGACCTTCAATCCTCATCACCACTCCCATCATGCATGTGCGAATCTTCAATTCCCTAATAGCAACCAATTAACGTCCTAGCAATGCTACAAACCCTATCCGGTGGCACCATTCTGTGCCGACAAAGCGCAATGAGCAAAAACACAAAACCCTGGAACCAGGAAATCCCCCCCAGCACGTCTACCGGCTGGACAAGGGCCAGGGCACCCGCAGTGAAAACCCATGAAAACCCATTCTCGGCGGGTATCAATGGCGTCGAGGTGCAAATAAAGCCAGCGAGCGGATGCAGTCTTGCGTCTGCAGCGCCC
>PKSG01000515.1:8887-67789 GCA_002916505.1 Tolypocladium paradoxum
GAAGAGAAGTGAAAGTGAAGGCTTGCTGCCGCCACCTTAGTAGACGGCGGCAAAGGCAGCGGCCAGGGCAGCGGCGAGGACGCCGGTCTGGGCCTGGAAGCTGCTGGCGGCGCCGGGGGACACGGTCGGGGGCAGAGTCGTCGAGGACGTAACGGTCTTGACCGACGTCTGGGCGGTGGGCTTGACCGTGACGATGGTGGGGGGAGGAGCGGTGCCGGTAGGGAGGACGCTGATGGTCGAGTTGGAGACGGGCCAGTACGTGGACGAGAAGCGGGGAGTCGACGACGTCGACGTCGAGTTGATCGGGGCCACGACGGAGGAGATGGTTGGCGCAGCAGACGAGGTGGTTGGCGCAACCGACGTGGTTGGCGCAACCGACGAGGTGGTTGGCGCAACCGACGAGGTGGTATCAACAACCACGCTGGACGGCGACGACGACGACCTGGCCGGGCAGTTGGTGACGGTGGGGTTGCATTGGGTGATGGTGACAGTGAAGGTGGTGGTGGACGTCTGCGTCGTCGTGGTCGTTTGGGCGGCGACCACGGCGGCGAAGAGAGTGATGAGCCCGGCGGAATGCATCTCGGACGATGGTTGGACGTCTGGCGGGGATAGATGGCTCGGTGGTGTTGGGTCGACGGGCGGGTGGGCAGGTTTCACAGCGACCAGCGACTTTCGGTGTCTTGGGAGGACCGGCTTCTGAAAGAATGAGAGCGAATGGCGTGCGCAGCAGCACAAAGTATCTCGTTGGAAGAAGAGAGCGAAAGGAGAGCGCGAGGCCTGAGAAAGAACGTGTGACTGATGGTGAGAGAGGGAGCTGACGGCGACGGACGGGAGTCGCGGGGACTTATCTGCCCTCCGTTTCACGCCGCGAGCGACTCACATGCCGGCCGAAAACTCTGACAGCCGTGGGGGCCAGCAAACGACTCGCCCAGGGCCGCAGTCCCTCGCAGAGGAGACGACGCGACCGCCCTCTGCAGCCAGGGGCCCAACGTTGGCGCTGGCGCTGGCGTCGCGGGTGGATCGCACAGTCGAGCGGTGTTCAGGGCACATGTCGTGATTGGGCTGCGCACCCGGCGGGAGGCCGCGTCGTGGTGGATCGCGAGATGGGCCTCTGCGAGCCGCTTAGCCGCTGACTGGCCGTCCTCGTTCCGTACCTGCAGGCGGGAGGAGGACGGCGCCAGGATGGGCTGGTTCCTGGACGGGCGGCTTGGGCTCCTGCATGGGGCAGTGCCACGTTTGCTGCGTCGGGCAGCGCGGCGTCTCAACGTTCGGGCTCGCGGATCGCGGGCCCCTCCCCTGTGGCGAGTCTGGAATTTACTGGACGCTGGGGCCCGGTGATTGCTTCACTCTATACGAGGCTTGCCGCCAAGGCTGTGAAACAGCACCACCTGATGAAGGGTCGCGCAGGCGGCCGCGAACTGGCCTGCTGGTGATCAATCATCCAAAGCACTGATTCGGCTGGAGCAGGACACGACGAACGTGCCACTAAAATCACTCTGCGGACTCGTGGCCGGCCCCGGGGAAGCGGCCGAGACGGTCCCAGACCTCGCGATGCTGCCAACGCCGCGGTTCGCTCGGCACAGCTTGGTCTCAGCTTGTCCCCGAGAAGACGTCGGGTGAGGCAGACATGTTCATCTGGACTCCTGCGTCACCGGGCGCTTAATCATCGGTTGTCACGGGGAGCCTCGGGCAATGTTTGCCTGCCCAATCATGGCGCATGTCTGCACCGCAAAGTGTACGAGAATAGACTCGCTCACTGAGCCCGATGCCTTATCCGAGGCCGCCCCCAACTGCAAGAGCGGTTCCATTGGCACCTGGTTCGCGCGTGTTACTCTCGCGGAAGAGGCCGACCCCAGTTCCCAGGCGCTCTGGGCTATACCAGCCCACACGCCACACGTGCTCGCGGCTTGTACTGTATGTCCCCACGACGCCCACGCTCTCTGCCTTGGGTGTTCTTCGATTGCCTTGCCAATCCCTTCGGAATCCTCTGATCTACCGCCAAGCGCCTGGTGTTTGGCGTCTCATCCTCTGCTCTCCTGGACGCAATGTTGTTGCTAGCCCGCCCCCGCAGTTGGGCCCAGCCATCGACGTCGCAGATGCGGCTCCATCTGTCACCATCTCAGACTCCTCCTGCCATTCCCATCTCATTTCCCCCGTAATCAAACAACACCATCGACCCGAGCCCTGATACCCGAGCCTTTCGCTTTCGGCTTTCGCTTTTGCTCTCCGCTCGTTGACCAAGTTGCCCCTTGCTTGGCGCTCGAAAACACCATGACGACGTTCTCGACCGACCCGGCGCTCTACATCTTCACCTCCCTCACCGCCGGCTCCTCGCACATCGTCACCGCCACGTCCCGCCTCGAGACGATCCTGCGTGCCAACCGCGTGCCCTTCAAGGCCGTCGACATTGCCACCGACGAGAAGGCCCGCATGCTATGGGGCCGCCGCGCGGGCACAGACGAGGGCGGGCGCCTGAGGAAGCTGCCCGGGCTGGTCCAGGAGGGATTGGTCCTGGGCGTACGTCTGCGCCAACAACCCCTGACATGCTCCTCCGTTGAACAGTCTGCTAATGTCGGGGCTCTGCTTTAGGACCTCGTCGAGATTGAAGACTGGAACGAGTACGGCGAGCTCAAGCAGCACGTCAAAATCTACTACGACGAGCACACCATCCCCTCCATCCACGACAAGGCCCCCGAGGCCCCGAAGCCCAAGCAAAAACCAGTCGCCAAGCCCGCGCCCGCGCCCGCGCCCGCGCCCGCGCCTCCAGCTCCTCCCGCCCCCGAGCCGAAAGCCAGCAGCAGCAAAGCCAAGACCGAGAACAAGGAGACGGCCAAGGCCGAGGCCGCACAGGCCACGACCGTCCTGCCCATGCGGAGCGTCGCCGACGAAGCAGCGCAGAAGGCTAAGGATCTTCGCCTGAAGAGTCTGCGCGAAAAGGTCCACGGCAACAAGACCGAGTCGGACGCCGCCCCCGCGGAGCCCAGCACCCCCAAGAAGACAGCCGCCGCTGAAGAGGAGGAGAAACTCGAGACGAAGCTCAGCTCTAGCTACAGCAAGGCTGCCGGCCTGCAGTCTCCCACCAGCGGCACCTGGAAGGATGCCTCGCAAGCCGACCCCGCCGCCCGCGAGCCCGTCCAGAGCCCCACGAGCGGGCGGTGGCGGCCCCGCTCCGGCGACATGAGCGCCCGGGTCGCGTCGGCGAGCGAGGTGGAGATCAAAAAGAAACAGTCCGAGACGGTTAAGGAGGAGCCCGAGATGGAGAAGAAGGAGGAGCGGAAGGAAGAGGCAGAAACGAAGGTGGAGAAGAAGACGGGGAAGAAAGAAGAGTCTGAAGAGGAAGACGAGTCAGACGAAGAGGACGACGAAGACGAAGACGAAGACGACGAGGACGACGAGGAAGAGGATGAGGAAGAGGATGAGGACGAGGATGAAGAGGATGAGAAGACAAAGAAGAAAACGGTGGCGGCTAGCAAATAGGCGTTGATTCTGTCGACTGGGACAGGGAGCGGTCAACTAGGGAGGAGCTGTATGATATCCGCAGTGGGATTAATCGTTGAACAAGTATAAACAACTTCATGATATGTCATGTACAGGTACATGGACACGCTTCCCCGACTTTAGACGTACATCTCGCGAGAAGGGTATATCGCACGATATGCTGCTCCTCTCGCAACAGCCCTTCGTCACCTCATGCTGCACCTTGTTTAATACAGTCCATCATCATCGCTCGCCGTCCCGTCCTGGAATCCCGCGACCGCCTTGCCCTTGCCCTTGGAGCGCCCATGGAGCGGACCGCCCAGGCGCTCCTCTTCCGAGTCGTACTCATCATCACTCGTCAGGGCAATCGCTTTGCCCTTGCCCCTGCCCTTGCCTTCCTTGCCCGCACTCGCCCCGCTGCTCACTCTGTGCTTCGGCGGCGGCGGCGCCATGAGGTTACGCTGCTGCGCCGCCGGTGCCGGCGCGTCCCTGACGCCTTCAAACGTAGCGCGGACCTTTTCATAGTGCGCCAGCTCGCCGGCGCTGACGCTAGGAATCAGCTCCTCGTGCGCGGCCATAAAGTCCGCCTCGGTGACCATGACGGCAACGTCCTCGGGCGTGGCGTAGTGGTCAAAGTAGTACGCCGTCGAGATGTTGTGCTTGCCGCCGCGCTCGGCGTTGATGGCCTTGACCTTGGCGTCCACGCCCGCGGCTTTCCGGGTGACGGCCTTGAGCATGGCGTCGCTGCAGAGGGCGTAAAAGTCGGCGCCGGTGTAGGTAAAGGGCAGGCGCTCGGAGACGGCCTTGAGGGAGACGGAGGGGTGGAGGGTGAATCTGCAGAAGATTAGTTTGTGCGGTTACCGAATGAAGGAAGAGAAGACGTACTTTCGGGTGAGTGCCTCGAGGATGGTGAGCTGCTTGTCGTGCGTGTCCGAAACACCGAGGTACAGCATCTTGTCGAATCGTCCAGGACGGAGCAGAGCCGGGTCCAACAGGTCGGGTCTGTTCGTCGCGCCAATGACAAACACCCCCCCAGCGTCCTCTCCGCCCGACATGCCGTCCAGTTCTGCCAGGAGCTGCGACACGATTCGGTCCATGACGCCGCCGCTGTCGCCTTGGTTGCCTCGTTTGGGAGCAACCGCGTCGAGTTCGTCAAAGAAGACGACGCAAGGCCGGGCATCCCGCGCTCGCTGGAACACGCGCCGCACGTTGGCTTCCGACTCACCAATGTACATGTTGAGCAGCTCAGGGCCCTTGACGCTGAAGAAGTTGAGGCTGTACTCGGTGGCGATGGCCTTGGCTAGTAGCGTCTTTCCAGTACCTGGAGGGCCGTAAAACAGGATACCAGAGCGCTTCTTCATGCCCTTGGCGAACAGCTCCGGCCGCTCCAGAGGCAGCTGGATGGTTTCCGTGACAGCCTCCTTGACGTTGCTCAGGCCGCCGACATCGTCCCACGTCACGTTGGGGATCTTGGGGGCGCCAATGGAGTCAGAGAAGTTCTTGCGAGCAGCCTCGACAGCCACGTCGAAATCGGCAGCGGTGAGGCTCCGGGCCAGAGGACCGCCGGCGACCTGCACGTCCCTGACGGTCACCACTGTACCGTCACGGCTAGTCTTTGTCGACAGCTGCTCTAGGCGGGCCTGCTTGGCAATAGAAGCACGTTCCACGACATCCACAAGATCGCCAGCCACCAACGCGGCCGTTTTCAAGGCGACGGAGTTGAGATCGATGGTAGGGTCGAGGCTGACGCCCCGATCATCAACGACCGTTCGGAGAATGGCCTCTCTCTCGGCTTCGTCAGGGGCACCCATTTCAAGCTCGTGCGTGAAGAGACCCCGGACGCCATCCGGTACCTGGTCCACTTCGTTGGTGGTTGCGATGAGGACTCGCGTCTCCTCCAAGATCTCCTTCATGGTCGACTCGATCCGGTCCGCGGTGAGTGCCTCGACATGCTGGATTAGAAGGGCGCAACAATCTGGGCCACAGCTCATGGCCCGGTCGGCTCTGGTTCTCAGGTAGCCTTCTGTTTTAACGTCGCCCCCGCTCCCGCCTCCCTCGTTCAGGATGTCATACGCGTCAATCGAGTACGTGTGCAGGCCAATGTCGGCACAAGCGGTCGTCGCAAGAGTCGACTTTCCAATGTTTCGGTGTGTCGATGTCAACAAGATGGCAATCGGGGCCATCTTGAGATGAATGGCCCTCGGACTTGTGGCTGCGGCAAGGAGCTCCCTGAGCTGCCGCCTCAGGGGCGACACGTATTGTTGCTTGTGTTCTACCAACGTTGGTGATGTCGGATCTGAGCCTCGCCTGGGGGTATTCTTCAGGCCCAAGTAGTATGGCCACGTACTCTGGCTGCTGCCAGGGATCCGGCTCGTCTCGAATCCAGATCCATGCATGCCGACAGTGGCGCTATCGATGCACGCGACAGAACCCCAGAAAGCCTCTGCTGTCCCATCCTCATCCTCGTCTGCCTTTTGCATTTGTATGTGGCCGACTTTGAACCAAGCGACGCTGTCGATGTGCGATGAAGACTGCCCATTCTTGTTGCTGTCGGCGGTCAAAGCCATCACGTCGTCGACTTCAGAGCCACCAGCCCCGGGCCCTTCTTGGAGCACTCGGCCCAGCTGTGCATCGACGGGAACGGCTATCAAGTCGCCGGTTCGTACAAGGCGGACTTTTTGCGCAAAGTACCGTTTCAAGCCGCCCAAAACAGCCGTCTGGTAGGCACGTTCGGCCGAGATTGGGGTGCGGATATGGTGGATCGCAATGTCCTTGGCGTACGGCGGGTGTGATGCACTTGCAAACCGGGGAAGTGTACCTTTGCCCTGGTACGATGACTTCTTGAGAGCTGAGATTCGCAGATGCGTAGCGTTGTCGAGGTTGGCGAGCAGGACAGGGGAGGCATAAGCGGCAGGGCTGGGCGGTCGTTGCACCTGCGATTCAAAAAAGGACATCTTCCGCTCACCCGGCCTTGAGCTCGGGATTCGGGTGACCGGACGCTGTGAGTATCCTTCGGGAAGACCATAGACTCGAACGGGGCGCCAATCTGACGTCTCGGGCTCAACTTGGCCGAAGCTTCCCAGTCCAAAGGCCCCGAAGCCATGCAATGGCGGCTCCTCTGCTACCTCTATTCTCGCCCAATCTCCAGAGAAGCAACCAATCTTGGGTAGTGACGACATGTCGACGTAGATTCTGGCCTCCTCGTCCTCTTCGAGCGACGGTTTCGGGTGTAGAAGATCCGACGGCATGGGCTTCAGTAGCCCCTGTGCCCTGAACAAACGACCACGAGGTCGGTCGGGCCTGGCTGTCGCAGAGGTGAAGCTGGAGAAGACGGAACCAGGGGTGGCAGCCCCATTCGTCTTTCGTCCGCGCAGTGTGCCAATGGTCATTGGCGTCCCAGGCTGCATTGTCCCCAACCCGCTCACGTTGGTCGGCGGGAGAGCTGGGGCCTGCAGTGAGATCATGTCGTCCATCGAGTCGTCTGAAAGCTCGTCCTCTTGCTCTAGCTCCGACACTTCTGTTTCCGTATCGGTTGCAGTCTCGGCCTCGTCGGCGAGTGCGTCCGTGCGATAGCGCTCCTCAGCTGCCGAGAAGAACTGGTCGGTATTGGCTTCGTCTTCTTCGATGACACCGTTTAACCGATGGCTCGCTGCCATTGACGCCTGGCTTCGTGCTTGTCGTGTGCGCACCCTCCCGCGCATGAGCACAATCTTGGTTTCGTCGGTAAGTATACCCTGTGCCACTGGTTCGCAGAGCACAATCTTGCCAGGATTTGGCGGCACATGCGTAACATGGTGCGGAGCCAGCGGCAGGGGAAAAAGATCTCCGGCATGGACAACCTTGAGGCTAGCCAGGGCGGTTCTGATAGCGGTGGTCAAGAGCTGCTCCGTTGTCATTTTGGACGTGGTCTTCCCCCGAGGGCTGGTGGGATGCTCTCTGTAGAATGTTCCTTCGCCATTCTCCAGTCTCTTGGTCGATTCGCTCTCCAGGCTCACGAAGACGGTCTCGAGCGGCAGGGGGACAACGTCTAGTACGAGAATCTCGATGCCGCTGCGACTGTGGCTCGACAGCTTCGAAGGCGCGACTTGTTGCAGCGTGACGGCAAAGCTCTGCAGAGCTGGCGACGACGGCGAAAACTGGACGGTCGAGTGTGCCAGCGCAGCGGATCGCACGACGGGGACAATGGACCAGGCGGTGTCGGACGAGGTCGCATTGGGTACCCACGGCGAGACGGCGACGTGGTGTATCTGGGCTGGCTGCTCGTCTTCTGAGCCTATGTCACACGATGGACGGTCAGCAACACGGTATAATTGCGCGCAGCGCGATGTGGTTCGCCTTGACGTACTGTCGCGGAGGTGCGGAAAGAGATCGGCGAAGAGGTCCTCAGACAGGATGCCGACATCGCCCTTGATGTGGTCGTCGAGAACAAGCCTCGCACAGATGGCAGGCTTGTCTTGCCTCCGCCTGCGACGCTGCTTCTTGTGCGACACAGCACTTGAAGCAGCCATCTTGATGGGCGCGGAGAGCGTGGAGGCGGTCATGGATCCTCGGCGGGAGCTGGAGGAGAGCGAGCAACGGAAGCTTCAAGCGCCCCGCGATGATAAGACCATGGCGCTCGTCGTGACAGAGGGGGACGGGAAATTCGACAAAGTTGCCCGTTGAGGGAGAAGCAGGAGAGGTTGCTTCGTGACGGCGCGGAGGTCGCGATGGTATGGTTTGCGCTGGGTGAAGAATCCTGGAGAGCCAATCTCGTCGTTCGGCTGAAGCCTGCAGGCCTCGGCTTCGGGTCCGCTACCGCAAAACGGTAATGGAACCAGGCCCCACCAAGACAGCGAAGCCGCCCCTGGCGTCTCAGTTGCTGAGCTCTGGGGGTGATTTGGTGAAGGACGTATCCGACTCAAAGTGATCCAATTGACCCTTGAAAATTCTACGAATACACGGCCAACTACTCATACTTTGGAGGCCGTCCATCTACTTTTTGGGTATCGATTTATTGACAGCGCGTGGCCGCGCAATTCCCTCCCAACTCAACCTTCCTTCTGGTTTAGGAAGCTATGAGATTCTCACTTCAACTTCAAGGGCTCTCCGTGCCTGAATGGCATTCGACGGAGTTGGCCACAGCATCGCGCGCCCCTCAATCCACGAACCCGCTGCTTGGCTTGCATTGTTACACGAACTGCTGAAGATGGCCACATGCTTGCAGCACTCCGTAGCGACCGCGCTTTGCCCAGTGTGGCCCACACCGCGATGCCGCCTACACGTAGTGTGCATCCGGGGTCCGATACCCCTGTCGCTTCCTCCCAGCCTTGGAAGGTGTAACGCTTGCATGGCCTGATGGCTGGGAGTCGTTCGTCCCTCACTGATGTTCCAATTAGATCTCTAGTTGAAGCGGATGGAGTCTATCGTCAGGATCGATGCCTGAGCCGCAGGGCCGTTGCGTCCTGGACGAGCAGAGCCGAGATCAACAGGGACCAACTGTTGTCCAGATGTCCAAGAGGTCGTGCACAGCAAAGTCATTGACGGGTACGAACACCTCGACGTGATTTGGGCCCTCGACGCCGAGGACCAAGTCTTCAAGGAGGTACGCGAGGTGCTCTGGAAGACGTGCGAGGCGCGCGACGTCTGCAGGGTCCCGACTGGGTGCGAGGCGGTTGGCGCGTGGGGGTCGGGGGCTCCGGCGGCCGGGGACAGCGTTGCCGAGAAGCATGACGGCCGGGGCTAGGTATCGTGTCCGGTCAACACTCGGAACGCCACATGGAAGAAGGGCATATCGAGTGCCCATGTGCTCGTTTTGCGTTGCTTAATGGCATTTCCGACGAGACTATCGTAGCCGGTATATCTCTTTGGGAATCAGATCATAGCCACCCCAACTCTCACTCCACGGCGACTTGCGCAGCTTCTTCGCATACTTGGACCCATCCACATCCCCGGGCCATGACGCTCACCCGGCACGCGTCAATCCCCCCGTCGGCTAGGATGTGCTCGTACACGCGCGCAAAGTCGGACGCCTTGATCCTGCCGTCGGCGCCGCCCTTTTCCGCGCACACGGCGTCGTAGTCGACGCGGTAGCACAGGAGTTTCGGCCACGTTAGAACGGTCCTATACGTCCAAGTCGTCGAGCTTGGGGACATCGACGTCTCCGATCTTGGCCGGAAGGTCCGTCATGGTGGAGCGTAGTGGGGCGTACGAACTGGGTTTGTTATCGGGGCTGAGCGGGAGCGCAACCCAGCAATCGCTGCAAATCATATTATATGCTCATGTATTCGTACAGTCGCCCGTAACAGACATGCGGCTGACGCCTGATACCCCGCATTTTGGCTGAGGCTGCGCAGAATCGACTGAAGCTCGTCTGGCGGCGACTCAACTTCTCCCTCAGCTTTCTCTGGGAGCCACAGCCCAAGTCTCTCAACGATGACAATACTGGGTAGTCCGGACCTTTATACCATAGGGTGGATTACCGCCCTCCCCATCGAGTGTGCAGCAGCGACGGCCTTACTCGATGATCGTCATAATACACCTGAAGGCTTTGAGCAACATCAGTCCGACACAAATTCGTATACATGGGGCCGGATGGGTGAGCACAATATCGTCATAGCTTCGCTTCCCGCGCGTGTGTACGGAACAACTTTCGCGGCGACTACGGCCTCGAACCTTCTCTCCTCCCTACCTCAGATTAGAATTGGCTTGGTGGTGGGAATCGGGGGTGGTATCGCTCGACCTGTTCAAGATCGGGATATTCGACTCGGTGATGTTGTCGTCGGCCAGCCAGATGGAATAGCTGGCGGAGTCGTCCAATATGATCTAGGCAAGGCGAAGCCGAATGAGACGTGGGAGCGGAAAGGTGCCCTCAACAGCCCCCCTCTGATCCTCCTCAATGCGTTGGCGAGCCTGCAGGCAGAGCACGAGATCGCGGCATCCATGATTCCGGATCTGCTCCAAGCGATGTGGAGGGCCAACCACGGATGACGAGACCAAAGAGCAAGGTTCCCGGCTTTGTCCATCAAGGATTCGAAAACGATCGGCTTTTCAAGCCAACGTACAATCATGCTGGGGGTAGCACTTGTGCCAAGTGTGAAGCATCTTGGGAGGTTGAGCGCGATCAGCGGAACACAACCGATCCAGAGATCCACTGCGGAGTCATCGCTTCTGGAAATACACTCGTCAAAGATGCCACCACTCGGGACATTATTGCAGAAGTTGTCGGAGCGGACTGCGTTTGTTTCGAAATGGAAGCCGCTGGTCTGATGAACCACTTTTCCTGCCTTGTGATTAGGGGAATCTGCAATTACGCAGATTCGCATACGAACGATCGGTGGCAGCGGTATGCCTCTGCCACTGCGGCTGCGTACGCCAAGGAGCTTCTTGCTTTCGTTCCAACTAAGCACCTTCAATCCACACACCGTGCTATTGATATACTCAAATCGAGTTGGTTCCCCTATTGAACTGGAGATAGGTGTATCGCTAATAAAATTGGAAGTTGGTGAAGACCTCAAGAGCCTTCAATTCACGACAACTAGGGAGAAAGAAGAAATGCGAAGTCTACGGTGAGCCGGCGAACATGAGTCTTGCGTGCTCAATCTCGAGTGCTGACATTCCATTCAATTAGCACGACCGTGCTTGATGTTAACCAGAAGACGGTGCTTGATCGCCTTCCCGTTGTCGCTGGGCCCTCCTTCGACTCCCGCTGAAGAACACAACCCAACCTGCTTCCCAAATACCAGAGTCGAACTCCTCGATCAAATAACGCAATGGGCTGAGAATTCGCGCGCTGAGTCAATTTTCTGGCTAAATGGAATGGCGGGGACTGGGAAGTCAACCATTTCCCGTACTATCTCCCGGTCTTTTGACAGGGCCGGCAATCTAGGCGCTAGCTTCTTCTTCAAGAGAGGAGATGGTGATCGAGGAAGCTCATCCAAGCTTTTCACAACAGTCGCCGCTCAATTAGCAACGAGCAGACCTGCTGTTGCTCCCTACATCAAGAATGCTATCGATGCTGACTTCGCCATTGGTAACAAGGGACTACGAGAGCAGTTCGACAAGCTTGTCCTGCAACCTCTATCAGCGGTTTCGCTAAATGAGAGAGGAGCTAGATGTACTATCATACTCATCGATGCCTTAGATGAGTGTGAGATTGAGGATAAAGTCAAACTCATCATCGACCTGTTTGGTCATGCCAGGATCTTGGGATTGAGATATTTTATCACCAGCCGGCCGGAGCTACCAGTTCGACTCGGATTTCACGCTATTGAGGGCAAGCATCAAGACGTCATCCTCCATAAAACGCCCGAAGCCGTCATCGGGCGCGATTTATCGGTGTTTCTAGAGCATGAGCTGGCGACAATCCGAGCAGAGTATAATGCTTCGGTACCGGACCAGGGGCAACTACCTATAAACTGGCCCGGCCAATCTAATTTTCAGTGTCTCGTGAAGATGGCAACTCCACTGTTTATTTTTGCCGCTACTGTCTGTCGCTTTCTCGCTGATCGCAGATGTGGGAACCCGGAGGAGCAGTTACAAGAGGTTCTGCGCTTCCGAACTCGCAGCCAGGAATCGCAACTAGATGCAACTTATCTGCCTGTGTTAAACAAGCTAGTTGCGGGTTTGCCGACCAGAAAAAAGGACAAAGTGCTTCAACAGTTTCGAAGTATCGTTGGCTCTATCATCATCCTCGCAAGTCCCCTTTCGACAGCTGCCCTAGCGCAGATTCTCTCTATGTCCCAGGGCACTATTGACAGTCAACTGAGTATGCTTCATTCGGTCTTAAGCATCCCGCAATCAGCCAAGTCTCCTGTGAGCCTGTTACATCTCTCGTTCCGCGATTTCCTATTGGATCCTGAGAAGCAGGATACAAACCTCTTTTGGATTGACGAGGCACGAGCCCACATTAAGATGGCATCTAATTGTTTGCGGATTATGAAAGAATCCCTCCGGGTAGACATCTGTGGTCTGCGATCGTCGAAAAGGGGAGTTTCAACGATTGACTACCAGAAGATCAACGAATGTATTCCCGCCGAAGTCCAATATGCCTGCTTACATTGGGTTTTTCACCTCCACGGCGCACGCAGCTGTGTGGGTGATTTTGGCGAAGCTTGTCTGTTTCTGAAAAACCACTTCCTGCACTGGATCGAGGCGCTAAGTTTAATGCGACGAGCACCGGAAAGCATTGGGATGATCAGAAGACTACAAGGTCTTATACAGGTAAGTATAAGTTAATGCAATGATACATAAATATATTTATTAACTCTAGAGCAGGGCGAAAGCAATAAGGCGCTCTCCGACTTTATAGACGATGCGCTACGGGTTCTCAGACTAATTTATCAATCATCAGCTCCGCACCTCTTCAGATTTATTCTTCAGTCCTTCTGTTTTCGCCGCAGAGAAGCATCATTAAGAATCTATTCGAGAGCGAGATACCGAATTGGATTTCCCTTAAGCCGCAGACAGTGAGCAATTGGGATCGATGTATACAGAAACTCGAGGGTCATGATGAGTGTGTTACGTCGGTCGCTTTCTCGCACGATTCGGGGCTCGTGGCATCTGCCTCAGTAGATACGACGGTGCGACTCTGGCGCGCTACTATGGACGACTGCGTGGAGAAAGTCAATAGCCATAGCGACGGGGTTTTCTCTATCTCCCTCTCTCATGACTCGGCGCTCGTAGCGTCCGGCTCGTTCTTTGATACGACAGTCCGTCTCTGGCGCACCAACACGGGCGAGTGTGTTGAGCTTAAGGGCCATAGCGGAGGGGTCAACGCGGTTGTCTTCTCGCACGACTCAGCGCTTGTGGCATCCGCCTCGCACGATAAGACGGTCCGGCTATGGCGTGCTGATGTCGGCGAGTGTGTTCAAGAACTCGATATTGGGGTTGCATCCTATCGCCTATTATCCTTTGATCTTTATAGTCAAGGGACGACGTTGGCGCGTTCTCTGTACAGAGCGCTGCTTCTACTCACCATGCTACAGTGTCTCCCAGTCAGGATCTGAAACGATTCGACTTCAGCTACGCTTTCAGCAAAGACTCTCAGTTGGATTACACGGGATGGGTGCAATTTGCTCTGGCTGCCGTTGGAATATCGGCCAAATTGCTCAGCAATAAGTGGGTCGACAGTTGCAATTGGATGCCATTCAGGGAGAGTTATTGTAATCGGATTTTCGACATAGGGAAAAGAGTGTAGAGTGAGGGCTGCTCAATAGTCCAAACTACCTTCTACTTGCCCGGTAGTAATACTTTTGCATTCTCTGCATCGTCCGACTAGGTGGACAAGAGCTCCCGCTGTCTCGCGACACTGCGTCTCGAAAGTCGAGAATAACTTTTAAAACAACTCAGGGGAAAAACTAACTGTACGGTGACATCGAATGCAGCCAAATGCGCGAACGAAATGCAGACCGACGAGCAACACGCCGCCTGCCTTTCTGCCGCCAACCGGCAATCCTGACAATCAGCAACCCAGTTCGCCACAATGCGAGGCCGACAAAATCATGGGGAAAGTGACAGAGGCGCGCCGTACTGTCGAAAGACTACGGCCACACCCGACTGTGTCCCGGATTCGGGGCCCTGGATGTTAGGCACTGTCGACGTAAGAGGTGGAGGGTCCATGTCTTTAGTATTTGATTCGCTGCCAATGGTCAAGATTGACGTTCTTGACATGCAGACTCTGGAGTTGTGCGGATTCCTATTTAGTCTCGCCAACCAAGCCTTCGCCAACCAAGCGCTGGCATCTCTTCCGCTGTTCCGCGATGTAGCTGCTCCCTAGGATCGTAGCTCGCGGTAGCTCGATGGCGCCTGGGAGCCCTGCTGTCTCCTTGGCGAGAAGTTCAAGTGATGCATACCGCCCCCTCCAACACTGGTAAATAATACCGTCCAATAGCCCATGACCCAGTTCGGGGAACTCCATGTGCTTCAAGAGCCTGACAATATCGAGGTCTTGTTCTAATGCTTCTTTTTGGAATGGCTCGCAGCCGTGAGCCATGCAATAAAGAAGCGATCCCACAGCGAACTGCTCAGTCTGTGGCCCATTCACTCCCCACGTTCCCGTACGATCCCCAGCCTCTGGCCCTAATAAACGGGCCCACGGAGGCGAGTTCCCGCTTGCGTCTGTCCCGATCTCCTTCACGCAGTCGAAGTCGGTCAGCTTGAGATGATCTTCTCCATCAAGCAGCAAGTTTTCCGGTCGCAGGTCCCCATGAACCAAGCCTAATGACTCTAGCCAGGCTACTGCACCGGAGAGCTCCATGGCCCATCTCTCAACAAGCGGGATAGGCTCGAGGCGAAGGACGGCAAGAAAGCTATTGCGTGGGCCCCGGAGTTGGTTGCTCTCAAGACGTTTCTGAAGGTTGCCGCCGCTGAAAAGAGGAAGGAAAATCGCATTAGGAAGCCGGAGGAAGCTCTGGATGACAAAAGGGCAAGGATGGTGGGCCTCGAAGATGTCATATGCTGTGTTTTCCTTGGCAAGGTCGTTATTGCCGGTCAGTGGATACTTTAGCACTATCCCCTCCTCGACCTTGTAGATCCATCCAGTAGCCCCTTGCGAGAGGAATGTGCGGCGTGTTATGCTGCGGGGCGGGAAGATGATGGATCGCGACATTTTACGGCGGTGGAAGGGATAGAGTCGGTTGGAGGGTCCTTGGGGAGCAAAACTCGCTGCGTGTCCTGACCGCCACCAAGCCAACTGGCGGCACGGAATGCGGAGTAATGATCCCAGCATCACGCGGACACTGGCCCAGGACTCCAGGGACCCGTTGTCGTCGGTATCCGCCAGGGACAGCCGCCCGAGAGGTGCCGTCGCGCAGCGGAGCACGACCTGTTGGAGACACCGAGCAGATGGCCTGCGTAAATCTAACTGACACCTGCCGCATTCGTCGAGTGCTCCGGCCAGAGCTGCGGCGAGGACGATTCCCTCGCGGTGTTGCGACACGGCGGCGCTCTGGCGTTGCATGGCGATGTTGCAGCTGCTGCGTTGCGAGAATGTTAAATAGAGCGCCTCTGGCAGCCAAGTCGGAGAGGAGTCCTGGCAAGACGACCGCTACAGTCAACTGTTCGACATGATGGCCTCCGTCCTCCGCTCCCTGGTGCCTGTCGCGGCCCTGTCCGGCGTCGCATTGGCAGGGCCCCAGAGCTGTCCCGGCAACATGCCGCTGTCCTGCCACAACACGACCGCCGTGGCAGACACCTGCTGCTTCATCCCCGCGGGCCAGCTGCTGCAGACGCAGTTCTGGGACACGAACCCCGTAACGGGACCGACTGGTAGTGCCTCGCTCCCTCGTTAGTGACGCCTTGCTCACCATCGCCTGCAATAGACTCGTGGACGATCCACGGCCTCTGGCCCGACAACTGCGACGGCACGTACCCGGCGCGCTGCGACGCCGGCCGCGCCTACACCAACATCGCCGACATCCTGTCGGCGACGGGCGGCGGCGACACGCTCGCGTACATGGAGACGTACTGGAAGGACTACAAGGGCGACGACGAGGCCTTCTGGGAGCACGAATGGGCCAAGCACGGCACCTGCATCAGCACGCTCGAGCCGCGTTGCTACAGCGGCTACACGCCGGCGGAGGAGGCGACGGCCTACTTCGCGCGCACCGTGGCGCTCTTCAAGACGCTGCCGACGTACACGTGGCTCGCCGACGCGGGCATCAAGCCGTCGAGCAGCAGGACGTACGCGCTCGCCGACGTGCAGGCCGCGCTGCAGCAGCGGCACGGCGCGGCGGTGACGCTCGGCTGCAAGGGCAAGGTGCTCAACGAGGCGTGGTATCACTTCAACGTCCAGGGCTCGCTGCAGCAGGGCAAGTTTGTGGCGGCGGAGCCGGACGGGCCCAAGGGCCAGTGTCCGCGCCGGGTGCAGTACAAGCCCAAGAGCGGTTCGAGGGGGTCTGGCTTCAAGTCTGTTCGGTATTAGCTGATGCAAGGTTGGACGGCGATGCCAGGGACCGTACCTACGTGTACAAGTAGGAGCCTTGTCTACACAGTTCGACCTGTCTTTTGACGGTCCATCGCGTCTTGTACAGATGAATCAATCCAGACCGGTACTTGACGGCCCAAAGACTCCAGCCGAGGACGGATAAGAGCGGCATGCGCCACCGGGGCAGCGCGGGCAGATCCGCAGAGGCGATCACTACAAGCAGGCTATCGTGCAGAGTCAAGTCAAGGATTCACGCCACAACGGTCGACTACTCGGCATGCCAAAGTCCCCGATGTGGAGACTTGGCGGTTCCGACCTCGGCTGAATACCCTCGCCGTTGCAGCTGAAATGTCCGAATTGTCATCGACATGCTCAGGTGAGACATGAGGAGTCATCTATTCTCTTCACTATCAATTGACTCTTCTCAAGCATTCAACTACGCAGGACAGCAGTGCTCGTTCCTGCATGACCCTGCCAACCTCGGACGCCCGCACCCTTCCGTCTGCTCTGCTACTCCATCCCTGTTCCAACCATCTCTGTTAGCCCAAGACAGCCTCGCCCTGAGCCGTTGCCTTCCACGTTCCCACACATCCGCGCATCCATGTGCCGTGGCGGCGTCCAGACCCCAGTGGCCCCACGCCTCGGGGTTCTGCCAACAGCCCCGTGGAGAAGTGTGCGCCGAGGTCCAGGATGGGCACCTGCTCGTTACCTGGGGATTGGGCCTTGGAGGAGCATGGAGCAACGTGTGGGGGGTGAGGTGGGCCGGACCGGAGCGGCCGCCCGAGGCTGCTCTGCCGTGACCGATGGTCGCGGTATTAACGGGGTTATTATTCTTCAACGCCCGCCCCCCCGTCGTCTTTTGCGTCGTCGGTTCTTTGGTGTGTTCCGTCTCGTCGCCCTTCCCGTTTTGCGCTCCTGTTTTCCTCCTCGCGGCCGAAGCTGCATCCTGTAGACGCTGCATCGTGGGCTTCACGGCTCCGTAGGGCACCGGACGTCTTCACCGTAGCCGTCGGCAGACCCCGACACACATCGCAACGATGCCCGTCACGTCCGCCTGGACGGCCGTCGACGTCCCGTTGACGGACCTCTGGAGCATGTACATGGACCAGCCCAGAGACTACCCCGACGACCACAGTACGCTCCCCATCCCTCACTTAGACAGAGCCCCAGCCAACACCGGCAGCCCTCCTCGTCGACGGCGACACCAAGCGCTCCTACACGTTCGCCCAGATCAGAGACCACTCCGTCGCCTTCGGCAAGGGTCTCAAGCACGCGCTCCAGTGGGCCAGGGGCGACGTCCTCGCCTTCTTCTCCCCCAACAGCATCGACACGCCCGTCGTCAATCTCGGCCTGCACTGGGCCGGCGGCGTCGCCAGCCCGGCCAACCCGACGTACACGGTCGACGAGCTCGCGCGCCAGCTCGACGACTCGCGCGCAAAGGCCGTCGTCACCCAGAAGCAGTTCCTGCCGGCGACCCGCGCCGCCGCGCAAAGGGTCGGCCTGCCGCTGGACCGCATCATCCTCATGGGCGACGCCCGGGACGAGAGCGGCGAGCATAGGCACTGGACGGACATCCATGCCACGGGCGCGCGGATCCAGCCGGGCAAGACGGCACTGGACCCGAAAAAGGACCTTGCGTACCTCGTCTACAGCTCGGTAGGTCGTCAGATCCAAGGCGTGAACTCGTGATGCTGACGTCGGCATCAGGGCACCACCGGCCTGCCCAAGGGCGTCATGCTCACGCACTACAACATGGTCGCCAACTCGTACCAGTCGCGGCGGTTCGACATCCAGACGCTCAACTGGGACCTCGACTCACAGATTGGCGTCCTGCCCTTTTTCCACATCTACGCAAGTCCCAGCATCCCGCCAGACTCTTTCTGCGAGTGCATACTGACCGAGCATGCAGGGCCTCGGCGTCGTCCTCAACGTCACCCTCTGCAGCGGCGCCACCTGCGTTGTCATGCCCAAGTTCGACCTGAAAAAGGCCTGCCAGCTGATCCAGGACCACCGCATCACCTTCCTCTACGTGCCGCCGCCCATCGTCCTCGCCCTCGGCAAGCACCCCGTCGTGGCCGACTACGACCTGTCCTCGGTGCGCTGGATCAACTCGGCCGCCGCGCCGCTGAGCCGCGACCTCGTCGTCGCCGTCTGGGACCGCCTCAAGATCGGCGTCAAGCAGGGCTACGGGCTGTCCGAGACGAGCCCCAGCGTGCACACGCAGCTGCAGGACGAGTGGTGGCGCTTCCAGGGGTCCGTCGGCCGGCTGCTGCCCAACATTGAGGCCAAGATTGTGGATGAGGCGGGCAAGGAGGTGAAGCAGGGCGAGGTGCGTACGCTCTCCTGGCTCCTATTGAAGATCGGGTGCTGATGCTGCGTATAGTCTGGCGAGCTGCTGTTAAAGGGCCCCAACATCTTCCAGGGCTACTGGAACAAGCCCGAGCTCAACAAGGAGACCTTTACCGCAGACGGATGGTACCGAACCGGCGACGTCTTCCACGTCTGTCCCAAAGGCAACTTTTACATCACCGACCGCATGAAGGAGCTCATCAAGTACAGTACGTCGCCCTCCTCCCACCCCTCGTCCCAAACAATATCCTGCTTACACCCCCTCAGAGGGCTTCCAGGTCCCGCCCGCCGAGCTCGAGGCCAAGCTCATCGGCCGCGAGGACATCGCCGACGTGTGCGTCGTCGGCGTCTGGGACGAGGAGCAGCACACCGAGATCCCGCGCGCGTACGTCGTCCTCCGCGCCGGCGTCGAGCAGAGCGACGAGCTGGCCAAGGACATCGTCGCCTGGCTGGGCGAGCGCGTCGGCCCCCCCAAGCGGCTGCGCGGCGGCGTGCGCTTCCTCAAGGAGATCCCCAAGTCGCAGGCGGGCAAGATCCTGCGGCGGGTGCTGCGCGAGCAGGCCAAGAAGGAGGACGCGGGGCCAAAGGCGAAGCTGTGAGGCGGTGGTGTATGGGTGTATATATGGGCCTGATATTGTACAGTATGGTGACAGATGTGGCCAACCTTGTGTGTCTCCGGGGCCCCTATTGTGTTCAGATCCGTGGACCTTGCGGCAGTCTAGCCCATCCGCTCCGCCTCTTCCAGCAGCTTCTCAACGCTGAACCTCGAGTCCCCGTTGGCGAACCACTCCAGCAGCTTCCGCCTCTCCCCTGCCCTCTCCTTCCTCTCCCCCGTCAGCTCCCCGTCCGCGGCATCCCACCCGCCGTAGAACCTCTGCAGGCACATGACCAGCCACTTGGCGTGCTCGGGCCGCACGCCCCGGTCATCCATGACCTGGCCCTGCATCAGCACCAGGCCCTTGTCGCCGGCCAGGTCGAGGTGGTGCGTGACGGTCGTGTGCGGCTGCGCGAACTCGCCCCTGGTCTTATACTCGGCGAGCTGCGTGAACAGCACGGTGCTGGTCCGCGAGGCCGCGTCGAACGTCCACTGCAAAAAGTGCATCTCGGCACCCTGGCTCTCGTGCGGCACGGGGAGGACGAACTGCGGGGAGCGGCGGGCGACGTCCTCCATGGCCTGGTATGTGGCGGCGGGGATGACGGCGCAGATGTTTTGCGGCGAGTTGGCGTGCCGCAGCCGCCAGATGGCCGTCAATTCCTGCTCGGGCAGCTCGCGCACCTTGTCGAGGTCGAGGATGTCGTCGAGCGCCTTGACGGCGGGCTTATCGGCGCTCGTCGGGGTTACTTTCGAGGCCGGAGTCCTTGAGGGAGTCGTCCGCGTCGGTTCTGACGGCAGCGGACCGCGGTTCGGCTGTGATACAGGCGTGCCCGGCGCCTGCGGGATGCTCGTAGCCGGAAACTCGACGGCGTCTTTCCGGCGCTGCGCCTCGATCTTGTCCGCGTACGCGCTCTTCAGGCCGTCGATGCCGTCGTGCCCTTCCTGCTTGGCCTTGCTCTCGAGCTTGGCGCGGTACTTGTCGAGGACGGCCTGGGGCGGCTGCGTGGTCGCGAGGAAGCGCACGTCGTGGACCTGTGCCCAGCGGCGCTGGTGGGCGCTGCGGGCGGTGCGCAGCGGGCAGGTCGCCAGATGGCGCAGGGCGGGTATTCGGGGCGAGGGCATGGCGTGTGAGGTGCGCCCGATGCCCAATGTCGTTGCGCGGCAGAATGGCAGGCTGGCGACGGTGTTGAAGTCGACGCTGTTTGGTGAAGCTCCAGTAAAATGGTCCTGGTAGAGGCGCGGAACCAAAAGTGGAGCTCGAGAACATCCTCAATTCCATCCACCCGCTCCCCCACCAACGCCGACCTCGGCCAGTCATCTACCCTGCACTCACATCAACCTTCGATATATCGACTGCCCGCGCCAGCTCAGGGGGTGAAGCCAGTCATTTATCAAGAGGTCACATCCTACTGCGATCAGAGGAAGTATTATACTGTCGTGAGCATCCAGTGCCGGTTCTTGGCGGTGCCATGGCCGACTTCCGGCAGCTGGCCCTCGCGTTCGTCCTCGACGACGACCAAGCCAAGCTCACGAGCATTGCCCGGAAAGCCGCATCAGGTGTGTTGCAGACTCACAGCGCACTCTTGCCCGACACCGTGTGCATGACGTGACTAACATCTACACAGAGATCCAGACTGCTGCAGCCAACACGAACCCCGTGGCTCGCTGGGTCGAGGCCGTCCAGCCATGGATGCCCGGCAGCAACGACGATGAAGTGATGCAAGATGGCCAAGATGCTCCAGACTGGACAGCAAGGGCAAAGGGTAATGGCCCTCCCCAGTCGTATCGGACTTGTGCTGACTCCTCTAGCGCTGGAATTCCTATCACAAACGCTCGATTTCCTGAGCAAAGATACCCTCAAGCCGAGCCAAGGTTAGTCGAGAACCACGTCTGCCTGCATTGCATCTAACCTGTCTTCAGTGAAACTCCTGGTGGCGTTTTTCGGGGCCATGTTCGACGTCGACCACAAGGCTGGCATCAAGGCATCTGCCACCGCTCTGTCCCGGATCATTGCCATGAAGTCATTTCAGCCGCAGAGCGGATACGACATCATTCAAAAGGTCTGCACACTAAAGGACGACTTTCCGCGTCAGGTCTCAAAGACCCGTCTTGTCGTCTACGAGCTGCTGCGGTCGCTGATCACGGATGCCGCTGTCGCCAGTGACCTGCAGTATCGCGACGGTGCGTCGGGGTTCATGAACGACCTGCTTCATCTCTGTCAGCTTGAGAGGGACCCCGACTGCCTGATGGTGTGGTTCGATATTCTCAGGTTCTTCATGAAGGAGTTCTCTCCGTCTCAGGAGATGCTGGAAGAGGTGTACGGATCGTTCAAGGCGTACTTTCCGATTACGCTGCCGCGGGCATCACAAAGTATCGTTACGCCAGACGAGCTGAAGCTCCAACTGCGGAAATGCTTCTGCGCTACTGACCGCCTGGCGCCCTTGGCGCTGCCCTTCTTGATAGGCAAGCTAGACCAAGGAGATGGCGTCACAGTCAACGTCAAGGTACGAATGTACGACCTCTACACAACTTTCGCACACTGACAGTTGCTAGGTCGACGTTCTCCGCACCATCAGAGCCTGTATTGAGGACTATTCCCGGCCTGAACAATCTGTCACGCCGTATGTCAACAGGATATGGGGCAGTCTCAAATACGAGGTTCGCAATGGGGAGATTGAAGACACCATCTGGGCCACTCTCGAAGTCTTGAAGGCGGTAACCTCGAGGCTGAAAGGCGACGAGCTGCGAGACTACACGCTGACCGTCACGCGGGATTGCGTCAACGACTTGTCGAACCCGACTTATACCGCAGCTGCTGGTAGGCTCCTCATCAGCGTTCTGAGCGCGAATCCCAGTGCCTTTCTCCTTATGGTGGCACCCGCACTCACCCACATCAAGGAGAATCTGCGGCATCCAAAGTCACCCCTGCATGACCAAGACCTTCTCAAGATACTGCGAATCATCCTGGAAACGCGATTACTCCTCACTGGCGTGCACATGGCTGACCAAGACAGGGCAGACTTTGCTGCTGTTGACTCGGTTTTCAAGACTCTGTACAACGATGTGTACAAGAAGGCTGTTGAGGTGGGAAGCACAACGGACGCTTCCTACGACGATGTAAAACTGTCCACTGAGGCAGTTCAGGGTGCCGGAGCTCTGGTCTGCCAGCGGGTCGTGACAGCGACCTCTCACGAAAGCCAGACGCAAGGATATTTGTTATTGCCTGAAGGAACCTGCGCCGAGATATGCGGCGTTCTGTTCTCGATTTCGTCTCAGCCGCGGGACGAAACTACTCGGAGTACAGGCTCCGACGAACTCGTCAACGAGGCTATCCGGGCGCTCCAACGGTCAATCCAGGCATACCCCTGGGGATTCAGGCCTTTGGTAGAGCGAGGAGTGGCCATTATTCGGAAAAGCTACTCCGACCCATGTCCCGAATCCGTCGCAATGATACAGCGCCTGTGTTCGACCCTTGCATACGTTGGATACTTGGACCTGCGCCAGTGTCCGGCAAACGGTATGAGGAATTTCGTGTGCCTCAGCCGTGCGTTGGCTACGGAGCTCTTGGTAGCCATAGATGTGAAAGCGGACCCCGCTGTCTGGTCTGCTCTTGCTGCTGGCATCCATTCAGCAGCACTATACTTTAACGATGCTTGCATGGAACTGGCGCCACAGGAGGGCTTGATGACTGCACAAGACTACTGGCTCTCTGGACTTGTTGACAAGTTCCCCGAGCTGAACACCATAGGAGCTACCACCAACGAGGAAGCGGATTCTAGGGATCAACTTCTGGTGGTCCCAGAAGCTCAGCGGCGTGTCTCCGATGCCATCGCTGTCGCTGAACTTCGAAACGACGGCCTGCTCATTACGCTCTATGTGTGCCGATTGCTCTACCGCAGAGCAACGAAGCCATTGGAAGTACATCCTCAGTCCGGGAAGAAAGCGCTTGATCTCAGTGACGACTTTACGGGCGCCGACCAAAGTGCCGAGTACCGGTATCTGCACCAGCTGTCCAAGCTTGTCGATTTCGTCGTTTACCAGATTGGCAGTGCAGGGCTGTCATCTCCACAAATGGAGACATATTTCTTGAGTCTGTTCCGCGATGACTTTATCTGTGTTCCATCTTCAGCGCCAGGGGGTCAACAGACTGCTGAAGACAAGGACTCCTGGAATTGGCTGGCTCTGGGGCCACTGAACGCGCTCTCGTTCGGCATCTTGAAATCGCTCCGGCCATCGGGCGTTACGCGACTTGTAAGTTGCTCTCCACGTTTGAAAAACCCAAGCTGACAGTGGTGACAGTATGATGTTGGTGTGGCCCAGCAAATATTGTTGAATGGGACTTCATCCATCTCCAGCCAGAGTGACGCGATGGTTCTTCCTGTGGCGAGAGCTATAATGGCTGCCCTGGCGAACAAGTACAAGCTTGAAGGCGTATCCGACTTGATGGCCACACTTGAGCAGCATTTACGGAGCGCTCTGAAACAGGCAGGCACAGGGTCTACTCCTGAGGACCGACGCAGTGGCCTGGAGCAAACCTTGACAATCTTCACCCTTGCGGGCGGCCTGCTACGACGGTGTACTGGCAAGCAGACCCAAGGCTTGCTTCAACTCCTGCGTGAGGCACCAAACGACCGCACAGCAGGCTACCGTCTAGCACAGGGCCTGGAGATAGTCGTGGCGCCTCAAACATACCTAACCAAGGGCAGCGGCGCCGTGGAGAAGCCTCTCTGGATGCAAAAGGTTTACATCGACCTCGTCAAGCCCATGATCGGTAGCGCCGTCGGCGCTTCGCAGGAGGTCCAAGACCCCCTGATCAAGGCCAACTTCAGCATCAGCGTGCTCCAAATGGTGAAGCACATGAGATTCTCCATCTACGAGGACGACTCGAACAAGATCGTGCGAATAGCCATCTCGGTAGCGCAAACCATGGGCACCGGTCCTGATGCAAAGGCCGCGGTAGAGGTCCTCAAGAACATCCTCGTCGAGGCCCCTGAGCAGGCGCAGGATCACATCCGCAGCCTCATCACCGTTTGCACCAGCCTGTTCTCGAGCCGCGCCGCTTCGACCCAGGCTCGACCAGAGTGGCTGCCGCGCGATTACGCCGGTTCCACCGACGACCCGGAGATCGAAGCTGGGTGTGGCAAGCTGGCGCTTGAGATTGTCGGCGGCCTGCCGCGAATGTTTGAGTCGAGATACCTGCTGGCGTATGCGCCTCAGGTGCAGAGGGAGCTGTGTATGGCGTGTGGGCACCGGGTTCGAGATGTGCGGAGGACGGCACGGCTGGCACGGGCGGCGTGGTTGGATGTGAAGTGAGGGCATGGCGGATGGCACATAGAGGACCTGATTCCTGGAGGAGTTTACGGATGGGAGGGGTAGTGAGGGAGCAAAGTAGGGGCGCGACAAAAGGGCTAGGTCATCTGAAATAGAATAACACACCCTACCGTTTGATACTTCCCTGGTCAGACGCTGCTTGGACCTGGTTGTCGGCAACTACGAGGGTAACTTCCACGGTGTCGACGCATGCCTCGAGGCAGGGTCTGTTATATGGTCTTGGAGACACAGTTGGAGAGATATATGCCGAATAAATTTGTGGTTACAACGCCGAAACCAAGCAAACATGCCTTTGATACGTAGTACACCTCACACGACGCATCCCTACCCGCTCATTCGTCCATCCCCGTCCGAGCCTAAGCCTTCCGTCTCTTCCCTCCCTTCTTCTCCGCCGCCTCCGCCGCCGTCGAGCTCCCCTCCGGGTTCGCCGCCAGCAACGCGTCCAGCAGCTCCGGGTTCGCGTCCAGCATAGTCTGCGAGGCGAGCTTAACGCGCTTGGGGTCGGCTTTCCCAATGACGGGCACCGACGACGCGAGGGCCTCCTGGAAGGGCGCGGCGACGAAGCGGCCCGTCTGGTCGAAGAAGGCGGCGAAGGGCTTGGCGATCTCGACGACTTGCGGCTCGGCGCCCTTGGGCTCGACGGTGATGGAGAGCCTGTACGTCGGGTCGTGTTTCTTGGTGCTGCTAGAGATGGTGATCTGCGCGCGAGTCAGTCCACATTTCACTGCCATCCTCTTGAGGGGCAAAGGAAGCAGGGCGCACCTTTTCGCCCGACGGTGCGGCGCCCTGGTACACGGTGCCCTTCTCCACGTCGGACAGCCAGTACGTCAGCGCGCCGTTGAGCATCGTGTACAGGCCGACGGCGACGGCCGTGTACTGCTTGGTGCTCTCGAAGCCGAGCTTGTAGTCCCAGAGGAAGCAGGCGGCGGCGAGGGCAAAGGCGACGTAGCCGAGCGCCAGGCGCACGTCGGTCAGGAAGTGCGACTGCCGGAACTTGAGCGAGTTGAGGTAGTTGGGGATGGCATCGTCGGACGTGTTTTTGAGCTCTGGAACCCCGGTACGTGCTGGTTAGCAATTGGCCGCGCATACGGGGATTCAGATGGGCGCGAGGGAGGACGTGCCGGCGAGGTTGTAGAGGGAGACCTTTTCGGAGCTCGCCATGGTTGCGGTTTCGCTGGGAGGTTGGGAGAAGTGTCCTCAGTCCTGGCGCTGTGCGTCTTACCTGGATGTAAGTCGGGGCTGACGTCTGGAGAGCTAAGGTGGCCTTGTCGTGGTGGCAGGTGGAGACCCCCACAGCAAGCGGCGGCGGCAGAATCAAAGCTCCGCTCACTGTCTTGAGCAGACAACTCGTCCTGACAGCACCACCAGACGACATCCCGACATCGTCGACGACCCTCCCGTCCGGCTTCCCTCCCGCGACCGCGCCTGGCCGCCCAATCCCTCACAATGGCGCAAGTCCCCGTCCAGACCCTCCACCGGGACCCCCAGTTATTGTACGCGCCCCGCCGCCCGGATTGACACCTCCGCGTCGCCAGAGCGCAGCCAGCTAACGACTCCCAGCTACTGGATCCTCATCCCCATCACCGTCGTCATGGTCCTCACGGGCGTCCTGCGCCACTACGCCTCGGTGCTCATGGCCACGGCGCCCAAGAAGCTCGACGCCCGGGCCATGCGCGAGCAGCGCGCCCTCGCCCGCGGCGTCGCCCTGCGCTCCAACTACCACGTCCTCTCGCAGCGCGCCTTCGAGCTGCGCCGCGAGGCCCTCGCCGCCGGCTACGAGAGCGGCGAGTTCCTCAAGGAGCCCGAGCGCAAGGGCCAGCCGCCGGCGAATCCGCTCACCGACCCCGGCCAGATGGACGGCATGATGGGCATGATGAAGAACAACATGGCCATGATTATCCCCAACACGCTGATTATGAGCTGGATCAATGCGTTTTTCAGCGGATACGTCATCAGTGCGTCCCGTGCCCTTGGCCACTGGTATTTGAAAGAGTGCTAATGTGCGAGGTAGTGAAACTCCCGTTCCCCATCACCATCAAGTTCAAGAGCATGCTACAGGCGGGCGTGCAGACCAAGGACATGGACCCGCGATGGATGTCGAGCATCAGCTGGTACTTTCTCTGCATCTTTGGTCTGCAGTTTGTCTACGTCTTCTTGCTCGGCAGTGACAACGGTGGGTCCTTATTATCCGCTCCTGTTGCGGCAACGCAAAGCTAACTCGCCTCTAGCCGCCAGCCAGATGGCCCAGCAGATGGCCCAGCAGCAGATGCCCATGGGCGGCCCGGGCCAGGACCCCGACAAGCAATTCAAGGCTGAGGCCGAGAACCTTGCCGTCGTGGAGCACTACTCTGTCCTAGACGACATCGAGGAGCGTCTGCTGGAGGGTATCAAATCGTAGATTCACATATAGTATATAGACAAATGTACAACAGGGCATTACAACCCGGCTTCATCCCACCATATGCATGCCCCAAGCCCTTCGCGGGCCATGCTCCCCTTGATCTTGTACGGCGTCTTTGCCGGCGCATTGTCTGCCTGCGAAGGCCCCGCCGGCGTCTGGTCATGCCATTCCTCATCGACGACCTGGAAGCGCACCATTTCGTGATTATCGTAAAACAGCCGATCTTCGTCAAAGTTCCAAATCCAGAGCTGCTCGCTATGGTTACTGCAGAGCAAGTCAGCATCTCATGCTGCACATCTGCATGTCATGGCAGCACTCACTATTCGGCACCTTGGGGCAGCTCCTCGTACGGGACGAATATGTCGTCGAAAAAGTCTGTCCTCAGGTTGATGCCCGCAGGCGTGGAGCTCCGTATCCTGCCGAGCATCACCTCGCCCTTGAAGGGCCGGAAGACGACCATCCGGAACTCGACTGTGTGAGCGTCAGCTGCAAGGCGCGACAAGGTGGCAAGGAGAATCTGCGGCCATACCATTGATGTTGACAAGGCCGGTGCCATGACCAATCAGGCCCTCAGAGGACCACAGGAGATCGTAGAGGCAGATGCAGAGCCCGATTTTCTGAATGACCTGTCGGCACCAGGATTAGTCGACATGGGATGCGCACGCCGGCGGACTGTGCAAGGGCAGGGCAACCTTGTTGGAGTACTTGGCGTTAATGTTGTCCTCGATGGCGACTATGCTGTGCTTTGAAAAGTCCTCGGGCGCAATCTGCACCAGGTCGGAAATCTTGGTCTGGAGCATCACCATGTTAGTCGCTGTGACAGAGGGCCATGGGGCGGCTCTTACCAGGATGAACATTTCGAGAGTGACTGAGTTGGTCAAACTCGCGCAACAAGATCCTCCTGCCGACGGCTACCGTGGATGGTAAATCATAGCGGAAGAAACCAGGCCAAAGTGTGGTCGAGAAGTAAAGTACTGATTGGCTTGTCACTGACCTCTCTATGGGCTTCATGTGGAAATTCGGAGGCTAGGTGTCAAAAACGGCGGTCCAGGTGTTGGAGTCCTCACCGCCTTCTGCATAAGGCCTAGCGCCACCACGCGCCGAACAGGGCCCTTGGTAAGAACTTCAGGCAAACACGGGCTCCCGACCCCTCCTGCATCGCGTCTTTCTCGCGAGCAACACGGCACTTGTTACACCAACGAGTTTCTCACGTCGTTTGTCACTGCCGCTTCTTTCGGTCCCGATATTTTCTTCGCGCGTCTGTCTGCTTGTTTTCGTTCTCAGGTTCATCGTTTGTCGCACCAGCTTCTACCCAACTTCTCCACAGGCCAGCAACGCCTGCCGTCGACGCCATCGTTGTTGCAGCCTCGCCGCGAACCGAACACCCAGCCACGATACATCGATTCGCAATAACCGCAGACAAGTGTTCTGCCGATAGCATAGCGAGTTCAAGCCTCACAGGAGTCATGTCTGGCTACGGTTACGCACCACCGCCTCCGCCACCATCGGCCTCTGGGGGCCATCCGGGCTACGGCCAGCCTAACCCTTCTTACTCCCATCACGGCCACGCTCGTGGCGGCGGAGGAGCGCCTAATGGCCGCGGCCGCGGGGGTCAGTACTCTCGTGGTCGAAGCGACTATCTCGCTGCTCCTGCTCCTGCTCCTCAAGCCCACTTCGAGTACGCGGCCCAGCCGTATCCGCCTCACAATCAGGCTCCGTACGGAGCCTCGTCACACCCCTCTGCTGTCACGTATCAGCCTCATCCTCAGCAATGGGCCCCCGAGCATGGCCACGCGCCGCCTCCCCCCAACGCGCACCCTCATGCTCCCGCACCCATCTCTCCAGCCAACTATCATCCAAACTATGCACCTCAGCTGTACCCCCCTACTCAATACTCGCCGCAGCCGTCGTACGGTCCGCCGCAGCCGTACAGAAATCCGTACCAACCCCCTCCGCAGCCAGCTGCGTCCCACTGGGGCCATCAAGGCGCGCCTCAGCAGGGGCATTATGCAAACGGCAGAGGTGGCCGAGGAGGGTACATCGACCGAGGTGGCTCTAAGCACCCTCACATGGGAGCCCCCATTCGTCAGGGCTACGAGCATGAGCCGGTAGCGGCAGTTGGTGCCAGCTATGGCCAGCCGTATCCTCATGACCCCCGTGCTTCCCACTACCCCCCTGCCCAGTATCCTTATTCTGGGCCACCAGCTGCACCTGCGCCACTCCATCAAGAAGTCCACCATGGTGGTCAGTACCATCGTCGTGGCCGAGGCGGTGGGCACAGGGATGGAGTGCGTGGACGGGGCGGTCACCATCACGGCGGAGACCGGGCACGCAATCACCAGCATCACCACCAAAAGCAGGGCCACGGCGTGGACGCCAAGATCAAGACCGAGTCCCCGTTGGTCGGTAAGAAGAAGAAGCGCAAGACCAATACGCTTGGCTTGACCCCTGGTGTGGAGTCGGAATCAGAGGACGACGAAGGAGAAGAGAAAGCTCTCGTCGATCTCATTGGCGCCGAAACCCTGCAGTAAGCACCACCAGGCTGCGGGTGGTCGGCCGTCATGTCACTAACCTTGGTGCAGGATCAGCGACATTGCTGCCTTTTTGACGGAGCGGCGGAAGAACTTCCCCACAAAGGCGCGCGTGGAGGCCAAGAAAGCTGCCGAGCTGGCACGAAAGGACGAGGACAAGGCTGCCTCGTTGGAGAAACAGGCCGATAAGCTTCGAAAGCAGCTCCGCAAGGTTGAGTCGTCCATCAAGCGAAAGCGAGAGCAAGGGGATGAAGGCGACGAGATGAGAGATCCCTCTGAAGTGTCATCGGATGAGGAGAAGCCCGAAGTCATGTCTTCTCGAATTGAAACTGCTGCACCCCCTCCTCCACCTCCCGCTAAGAAGGCGGACGTGTCGAGGCATTGCAAGTACTACGCCACTGGTGGAACATGTGGCAAGAAGGGCAAGTGCCGCTTCGTCCATGATCCAGAGGTTAGAGAAGCGGCGATGAAAGAACGTGAGGCAAACGACGGCCGCATGACGATCCAGCAGCGCCTGATTCTGAACGACAAGGAGCAAGAGGATCTAACCATACTTCAGTCTATCCAATACCTCCGCGAGAAAGGTGCCATGAAGCCGATTGCCAAGCACGAGGGGGGGGATGCCATGGATGTGGATGGGAAGGAGGAGAACCACAGGAGCAAAAAGCCCGCATCGGGGTCTAGCCTTTTGCCAGCAGCCCCCGCCTCCCTGCCCGAGCCGCCCATCAAGAGAGAGGCCGGGACTTCTCGTCGAAACCCGCCTCCATCCGTCATCCCGACTGCTAATAGTGTCAGCAGTCAGGGACTGGAGCACTATCAGGGTTGGCTGCTGCAGCCGTATGGCAGCACGAATGGCAAGCAGTCAAAGAGTGATGATCTGCCTTGAGCATGGACGGGAGGGAATTCGGTTTGGCCGTGCAGCCCTTTCAGGTCGTTGAAGTGTCTCAAGTGATGAGCACCATTGTTCTGCGGCCTATGGAGGAATCACGGGTTTCGCGCTGGCATTTGAGAGTATCTGAGTCTAGTCCGAGTCTGGCCAGAGGAGTTGAGCCCATGGAAGAGACTGTTGTACGGATAGTACGGAGGGAGGGACGGAGAAGGCAGGTGAAAAGGATATCAAACACCTCTTGAGGGTTGCAAATAACATAGTAATTTCATCGAGAGTTAACTTCGCTACCATGTGCCTGTACACGTTCCACGAAACCCCTTTGCCCCTGTTATATCCGTCCAGTGCGTGAGCGGGAGAAGTCATGAGAGCCAAGCATAATGTACAAAAGCAAACTCCGTCGCTAATGACCCAAACAATCCGACAGGACGAGCGATGCCGTGAACCTTTCTTCCAACGCCGTGATGCCAATCTGGGCGACAATCGTGGTATCTTGGGGAAGCCCAAGCTCCTCTCTCGCCGGCTAGTTGCGTTTGCCCCCCCGGCGAGCCGTGAGGGCCTTGCGCTTTCTCTCCTCCTTGGCGGCCTTGAGGGTCTTCTCAAGGCGCTCCTCCTCAATGTCCTCCTGTCGGGCGAGGACCTCGGCTCGTCGCTCTTCCACGTCCAGCTCGTCCAACCCTACCTCCATGTCGGACGACCCATCCGATGCGTAGCCATATCTTGGACCCTCGTCCTCTTCGTCGTCGTACTCGATAAAATCGTCGAGCTCCTCGTCGTAGTCGTCTTCGTAGCGCGATCGCTTGGAAGAGCTGTGTCGAGGCTTGGGCGCGTTGAGCAGAGCACCGCCACGGGGAGCGTCCTGCTTTCTGGCAGGGTCTGCGGGCCTCGGTCGAGCAGTGCCAGTGTAGCCAGTGGTTGCCTGGGCTGCCTTCTTCACCTTCTTGACAGCCGCATCTTCCTCAACGCGGCTTTTGGCTGCGCCAAGCTTCGATCGAGGCGCAGCTCCTGCTCGAGCTTCCTTCATGGGTCCGCTTCCATTCGCACCGCTGCGTGGAGCTGGCTTGGAAGTTCCTGCGTATCCTGTGGTACTCTTGTCTCTGGCCTGTGTGATCGGCTTAGCTTCCTCCCTGCTCTTGGCCGTTCCCTTCTCGACCTTCTTGTGCTGAATCTTGCCGACCTGGCCCATGACCGCCTGAGCTCGTTGTCCTCGGGCCAGGATCTCGGCAAACGATCCCTTCTTTGGCGGTGCTCTTGGTGCGGTTGACGCGGCTACTGGGGTAGGTGATGGCCGTCCGATCGCAGAGGGCTTCGATGATTTCCGCGTCATGGTCGCAGGATTGGTGGCGGAAGACACACTGGGCTTCACACCGTTTCCAACTGCAGGTCGCTGCGAAGCTGGAAGCATCTCACTCGCTGGCCGTTGTGCCTGGGTTGGCCTCTGCGGAGGGGCAACCCGGCGGGGGGTCTTGGAGACATCGCGACGTAGGTCATCGTTAGGTTTCCGCTTGGCTGGTACCGAGTTGGCTTGAGGAAGGGTCGTGGTAGCTGTAGAGCAGGCAGTCGATTTTTCGCCGGTAATCTGAGCCAAAAGGTCTCCGATCTGTAACACGTCGTAGATGATTAGTTGACTGCGTTCGGGGTCGCCTGCATCAAAAGCTCAGAACATACCGGCATCGTGACTACCCTGCTCTAGTGAAGGCACGATTATATCCAGATTATCGCTTGAGGTCGGAGTCGAATGTAGGCGGGCCGTCAAATCTCCAGTACCCTCTCGCCACTTCAACGGGCAAACTGGCTTGGTGAAGATGTTCCCCTCATGTGCAGCGATGATCTTTCCGATTCTCGCAGCTTTGCCCTCGTGAGGCACGGTGCTGGCAGACACGAGAAGAGCGACAAAGAGCTCGCTGATGAAATCGTCGGCGAACAAGGGAGAGGAGGAGGAGTTCTGGATTCGGAGCACGACGCGAACGAGGAGTTAGGAAATCAGGCCAACAAACACCGCGACTTCGATGAATGGACGAAAGAATTCGCCACAACACTCGAGGCTGTCAGGCACGTGATGACAACAAAACATGGCAGCTGTGGCGGTGCTAGGTCTAGCATCGGCAGAAAAGCCATCGGCAAGTGGTTGCCGAAAAGGCAGGGAAGGACGGTACGTACCCTGCGGACCCGCCCTAACGATTACTCGCCTAAGCACATTTTTGGCGCCCACAGATGTAAAAATTGCGTGCCGCTTCCTGGCGGCAACTTTTCAACCTCGTCACGCCCATCACCACAAAGTCAACCAGAACTCGAAGGCTTCAGTCTCCGCCCAACTCGCGGTTAAATTGATTGATTTCTCGTGTTCCTCTCGAACTCCAACTGTGAGTCGCCCTCCTCCCGCAGCTAAATCGCAGTGCTCCGATTGCGACGTCGTTGCGCATTAGCATCCAACCGCGATCTCGAAGACGGAGTCTAACCACGGACAACAGTCTCCACAAACAAAATGAAGCACCTCGCAGCTTACCTCCTCCTCGGCCTCGGCGGCAACGCCTCGCCCTCCGCCAAGGACGTCAAGTCCGTCCTCTCCGCCGTCGGTATCGAGGCCGATGAAGAGCGCCTGGACCAGCTCATCTCTGAGCTCAAGGGCAAGGACGTCAACGAGGTACGGCGACCCCGACGACGCTACGAGTACTTGAAAGGAATAAATCACATGCTAACACGACGCAACAGCTCATCGCCGCTGGCTCCGAGAAGCTCGCCTCCGTCCCATCTGGTGGTGCTGGCGGTGCCCCCGCCGCTGCTGGTGCTGCCGCTGGCGGCGCCGCTGCCGAAGCCCCGGCCGAAGAGAAGGAGGAGGAGAAGGAAGAGTCCGACGAGGATATGGGTTTCGGTCTGTTCGACTAAGCAGCCCCTCACGAGGAATCTGCACGGTTATGACGCCCCACGGTTTTTTCCGGAAAAGTTGCGCGCAGGTTGTGCGTCCGTTCTTGCATGTCTTTGGCGTGGGAGGATCGGTTGCTCATGGAAGGGCTGTCGGACGCTTATACGGTCGGCATTTTAGACCTTGTTCATGAAAATGACAACTCGCACTTTCGAAGATGTTGCCTCTGAGTCCAGGCGTGATTGACACCCGACGACAGTCGCCAGAAAGATGTTGATGCCATTAAAGTCATGGCAGA
This sequence comes from Tolypocladium paradoxum, assembly GCA_002916505.1. Classification (NCBI taxonomy): domain Eukaryota; kingdom Fungi; phylum Ascomycota; class Sordariomycetes; order Hypocreales; family Ophiocordycipitaceae; genus Tolypocladium; species Tolypocladium paradoxum. The sequence goes on from PKSG01000515.1 coordinate 42,520, forward strand.
CGTCAACCGTTCACTCATACATATACATCGTGATTGCTGGTTTGCGCTGGCACCAACAAAGAGGAAGGCTGAGTGGGTTACGGAACTGGCAAGCATCCACGTTCCCCGTGAGAAGTCCATCACTTCGTCCCGGCACCAGCTCCTTCAGCAAATACTGTTTCTCGCAGGCCACATACAAGTATAGTTGTAGTCTGTCGACTGTCACGGCGTAGTCCGCAGGCAGGGGCAAAGGCCTGCCGTTGGCATAGGAACGTGGCATCAACTGGCCGTCCTGTGGCTGGGCTCGTGGCAACATGAAGAGTGCTTCGCAAATGAACCAAGCATTGGTAGATACAGCGCGTTTAATTCGCAGTTACATCTAGCTCGCTGATCAGAGGCTGGCCTTCTAATTTTCTCTATTCTCACATCATCCCACTCAAGCCCCTTTTTATTGCGTCTTCGCCTTTGCTGTCCTACCAGATGGCACCATGTCGCTCTCCTGTACAAGCTTCCAGAGACACCACAAGTAGCAGATCATGAAGCCGGCCGCTCCAATGCCCACATTTGCGACCACCCAAAGGTCAGGCTTGCTTGTCGGCGGGAGGAACAGCGCGTCGACAACGTGCCAAGCCGCCATAGCCACGTAGAACAGCCCATGTAATAAGGCTGTGGCCCACTGGCTTCGCCGTGACTGCCCATCTTGAACTTGAAACGGTGCGCTCCAGGATGTGGGAGGAAGTCCCAACAGGTATGCCCAGAGGAGGGTCAGCACTACGTATGGGACCCGAAGGTCCACACGACGCAGCAATGGGAACATGGTCCATGCCCCGAGCAAGTTGGCAAAGCCCACCCAAGCTCTAACATCACCGTTCATCCCTTGTTTGCCAGCTAGTAGCAGGGTCATTGGCATCAGGGGCAAAAGGACGCTCTTCTCGTGGACCTGATAGCTGAACAGGAAGAAGCCCCAGGCCGTCGCGGCAAACGCCAGGGGCAGTGTCGTCTTGCGCGGCCGCAAGAACAGGATGACATTGGGCGGTATGATGGAGAGCAGCGTGGCGCCTAGCGCTGCCTTCTGGAGCAGGACTGGTGGCAGGTTGCGAAGCTTGATGACGACGTTGGCCGCGCACCAGAAGTTGGCGACCTTGTCCTCGAACAAGCCTCTGGAGAAGGGGAAGATTCGATGTGCCATCTGAACCATTTGCTCCACAATTGCATAGTAAACGGATTGGGTATCAAAATACTGGACAATAAAAGGGAATAGGGGTAGCGGGGAAGGAGGGCCGTCCAGCTCAGGCCTCGAGTCGACGCCGCGATACCTGTCGTACAAGGTTCCGAGGACAAGGGGTAGAACCAGAACGGCAAAGGCGAAGACGGTGACGAGAGCAATGCCGAAGAGCCTCGTGATGTTGATGCTTGGGAAGACGCATTTTCCCAGCAGATATGCAAAGACGCTGAAAGCGTAGTACAGAGCCATCTGCTTGAAGCCCAGCGCAGCCACGAAGAAGACGGCAGCCCACTTGTATCGCTCCGCCAACATGCTAGACATGCTAGCCAGGACCAGCCCGAGCATGACGGTATTGTACTGGAAGTGGATGTGGTCGATGAGGATGGTCGAGGGCTGCATCAGGATCGCGACGAGGGCGACTGAGCTGGTCCACGTCGACACGCCCTGGAGCCGGCTGAATCGTCGAACGAAGACAATCGCGGCCGGGATATAGATGAGGTACTCGGAGACGATGACCGTCGCCCTCATAAAGATCTTCAATGTGAGGTCATCGGAGCCGCGGGACGAGAAGAGGGCGAACCAGGCTGGGTTGATGAGAGCGCCAATCTTGCCCATGACCCAGCTGTGGTAGGCCGTGAGCGGCGGGTAGTCGAGACCCCACCACTGCAGGTCGTGGAAATACCATTGCGACATGGGTACGTGTGTCGTCACTTCCATCCAGTGTCGCTGTGCTTCGTAGTCACCAAACATCGGCGGCCGTTGGAAACCTTGGCCACGGCTGTTAGCTCTTTGGTCATGGTTCAGTCCAGCGAGGCTGCCTGTGCCCCGTACCAGAATACCCCCAAAGGCCTGCTGCCCATCTGAACAGCCCAACCACCATCAGCACCAGCGGCAGCACCTCCCATTGAGACGATGAGCTGCGCGCGGGCCAGAGGAACGCCGCCAGGGGGAAGGATGGAGCTCGGACGAGGGTCTCGGAGCGCGCTCGCGTGGGCTGGTCGGAGCCATTGCCGGGCTTCTTGGGCTTGCGCCGAGGCTTGTGCGGTGAAGGGCTCGCCATTGCCATTGTCACCGCATCGACGGGGTCAGAGGGCGACTCGCGATGCGCATGGAGCGGCGGATTTGCGCGAGTGTCGCCTGGGAGAATGGGTGCATGTGTTGAGGCTGCGTCGCCAGAGCTAACCGTGGAGGCCAAATTGGGGTGGAGCTACTGTTAGTGGTGTCGCAATGCACTGTGCATTTTTGCTGTCCCTAAGCGCTTTCCAAGGCAGTAAAGCTACGTGCGAGTATTGCGGAAACGACACTGTAAGCCTATGATGGCATCCTCCAGTGAACACAAAGGCCAAGACTGCCGAGACCCAACGCCACTCGCATCTCGAGAATGGCCATTTTCCAACGATGTCGACGTACTCTTGAGCTTCCACAATGCCGTTTCCGTTTGTCCTCCCGACCACATCCACATTCTCCTTCTCCTCCTGCTTCGGCTGCGACTCTCACCCGTCGCTGCCCCTCAACGCCAGCACCCAACGTGGGGTCCTACGAGATGCCCTCAAGAAACACAAGCGGCTGCCCCCAGCCTCACGGACGGGGAGCCTTACTACCGTCATATCGAGCCTGGATGGGTACATACCCTATCTCCTGGCCGTCGACGCCGGCGTGAGCTCCCATGCTCTCGTGGGGGGCGAGAGCATCAATGTCGTCCTGAAAACGGCCCCGTCTATTAGCTGGAGGCCAACGCTATCCGGCGATATCGTGCCCGGACGGGAGAGGCCCCGCGTTAAAATTACTTCCTTGGAGTACGAAATCTTCTTTGTCCTGTCGACGCTGGGGTTTGCGTACATCTTGACGGCCAGATCGATGCTCCAACCCTTGTACGTCACCACTGGAGAGTTCGTCGCTTCCAAGGAGAGAACAGCGGCGATTCAAACGGCCAACAAACACCTCCTCGACGCTGCTTCCATATACGACTATCTTGCGACCCGGAGTGAGCAGATTTCGAGCCCCCCTCCGTGCGTTGACGTTGCCCCTACCATAGCCCGGGCGCTGTCATCCCTGGCGCTGGCAGAGGCGACGCTCTTGGCAGTCACCAAAGACGATTCGTATCCCGCAGTTGTCGCGCAAGATAGGAACAAGACCGACAGGGAGTGGATGTTCAAATCGCCCGACATAGCTAAGACGAAAGCTCACCTCAACGCTCGGCTCTGTCTGGCGGCGTCAGACCACGCTGCCAAAGCAGCCTCGCTGTGCCAGGCAGGATCCGCCACCGGCAAGGCCAGCTCGAGTCTCGTTAAATACATAGAGGATCTCCGTCGGACGAGTCGCGCGAAAGCGTGCAGGTTCTTTGGCATCCATGCCGAGATGGACGGCAACACGGCCGAGGGCATTGGCTGGCTGCGAGCTGGCTTCCATGCCCTCGGCGTAGAGGTGAACGACAGAGATACGAAGAAAGGGCTGAGCTTCAGTCGGTTAAAGAAGGATCTGACCGAAAAGAGGGAGGATCGGCGCGTCGAAAAGGAGACGGCATGGGGAGCTGATGCTGGCCGGCTTGAAGAGACGAGAATTCTCGAAATGCTGGATGCCAAGTGGAACAAGATCAACGACACGGTAAGCGGAATTGAAGCCCGATTAAATACTCCTCCTGGCTAACTCCTTCGCCAAGATGAACACGCAGCCGATCCCCCCAATCAACTCGCTCTTGGCCAAGATGCCGTCTGGCCGAGAGATATGCACGCTTCAGCCCTACCAGCCCCCCGTTCTCGACAGAGACATTCTCGAGGCCATGCGGTCACCGCCCGATGCCGACGACGACCTGGGCGATGAGATGAGCTCCGACGACGAAGTCAGGGGGGCCGGCCCGTCTGCGCCCGTGGGAGCCTACCCTGGAACCACCACAGACGACGGCGGCAGCCCAGCTCTGAGCGGGAATGCATATTACTAAAGGGGAAGCTTGCGATGAGAAATTGGAGCGAACGAAGTATGGAATTCTTTTGAATCAGTTCATTGGCAAAGTCGTCTAGTTGTTATATTAGGATTGATGGACTAGAGGGTATCTTGCCCCAGCAGGCCACGAGGCCCGTCAGAGACCACATTGGCGCCAGAAAAGAGAGTGAAAGAAGCAATCTGACTTTTGTGCTCTCCCCGTCCACGGCCATTATGAGCATTAGTCGTCATCCCGAGTCTCTTTTGCAGGTCTCTGGGGAGTTACTGAGTCGGCTTGGGAGCCCTGGCAGTCATGGTGCCGTGTTCGGATCTCCAAGCGGTCATGTAGCCCTAATCCCTCTTCCAGGCAGTCATCTTGCCGTCACCCCCCTCCCATGCAGTCATGTAACCGTCCTCTCTCTTCCACGCGGTCATGTACCCGTCCTCCGCCGTCTTGGTCGCCGTAGCCGGGCACGTTGGCATCTTGATGTTGTGCGGCTTGCAGTCCGGGACACAGCTGGCACATCTCTCGTTAGCTCCGCGGCACACTTACACTGGACAGCGATACAGAAACTCACCCTCCGTAGCGCATTCCGCACGAGTTGATCCCGTCGATGCAGATGGTGCGAGTGCGACAGTCGTCCTTGACGGTGGACGTCGGTGCGGGAGGTGGCTTGGTGGTGCAAGGGGCTGGGGTAGGAGCCTTCTGGGAGCAAGGGTTGTAGCATCTGACGACTGTAAGTAACATGGATATTTGAGAGAGGCTGAGTTGGGCTTACCCTCCCCAGGGCTCTCCGCACTCGCTCATGCCGTCGATGCAGACGGACACGTCGAGGCACGCCGTGGTCGTGGACTTGGGCGGCGCGGCGCTGGCGATGCTCGCGAGGGCGACGAGGAGTCCGACGGTGACTTGCATATTGACTCTTTTTTCTGTACAAGACTTGTTGTCTCGTTTCTAGGAAGTGGCGGCTCTGAGGGATGGCTGTGTTGCTCTGTATGTAGGGAACAGGTACCGTTGAAGGTTGTAGTTGTGATGACTGCTGATGATCGGAGTGCCAAACTGAGAAACGCGTCGCGATGCCGTCCTTATATACCCCTTCGTTCCTTATTCAAGTCGACAAAGTTGCTGTTATTCGAGGGCCTCCACCGTACGAGCGTGACTTGAAGAAAGCTTTCAAGTTTTAGAACTCGTGCACGCAGATGCGGCCGTGTCCGAGATGCAACCTCGTACACACACCTGCAATGCCACCTCGGGAGGACAAACGAGCCCCTTTTGTTGTTTCCCACCCGTAAGCGACGTGAGGTTCGCAGTCGGCCGAGGCACGCGCAACTGCCGAGGGAAGCCATGTCTCGCAGTCGCGCACCCACATGTTCCACGCCTCCCTTAACTCAACTACTACCTAGGAAGCAGACACGGGACAGGTAGTGCGGGAAAATGAAGTAATTCTTTGGCAATCGTAATACTCCGGAGCCCGGATTCTACTAGATGCGCAAAGCACTTGCGGCAATGTTGCCATAGCCCGCCGTGGATGCATGCAAACGCAGGAACCTTTGCCGCGCCGAGAGCTGTCAGGCGTTGCTCAGCCGTGCATGCGTTGCATCCGTGGCGAACGGGAACCTAACCCGGGCACAAAACCAAAGCCAGAAGCAAACATTTCGCGTCGTACGATTCCGGCCCTGATCCACGTTTATCAATTCCGTGGCGATGTTGTTCGCGCTGACATGGCCAAGGACGTAGCCCAACTCGAGTTGGTAGGTCGACAAGCTAAGGGTAGACAATTGAGTTGAGCTATGTATGAATTCACATGGACAGCATAAGTTGAATAACTATATTAATAAGCACGTATTGCATAAGTTGCCGACAGATCGCGGCCGGCTCATCGGGGAAGCCATGCACGTCCGCCTCCGAGCGCAACGGTATCCCAGAAACTTAAGCCGCCGTGCATATGCACCCTGAAAACTACAAGCTGCCAGCTGCACCATCACGCCGTTTGCTGATTAACCAGACGGAATAGCACCATCGTGGATACCAGCGGCTTTAATGCCGAACAGACACGGCAGAGAGTCGAGCAAAACTCTCGGCGTCGCCGCAGTCGAATGACATGTGAGATGACGGGCAGTCGACGACGGTCCGTCTTTCGCGGGAGCTTCGGCGCCATGGTATCGAATCCCCGGCCCGTGGGCTGTCGTTGATGACGCGACATGGAAACCTTGCTATTCTGCATAACTGAGCATTTGACGTACAACCGTGGGATGAGGTGTTTGTCGAGCACTTCATGTCGTCATGAAGCTGGAGCAGCCATCCTTGGCTACGGAGCACGGAGTATTGGATCGCTCCATACGAGCCAGCCAATCGCGCCGCGTCATTGTGACACTGTTGCCTGCGGCCAAGAAAATCTGGTCTCGTGCCCCGGATTACGTAAGACAAAACGCCTAGAACAATTCCACGCCAAGAGCCTCTGGGGCTGCTGCAGGGTAGGGGATGTTCAGTGAGCGCATCCGCCATCAGTGGCACGGTGCAGGGCCTGTTGCTCCAGGGTACCATCGGAGATGCCCATATTTTCTCGCCAACGGTTCTCGTCGCTCGGATTTCCATCATGCGATTGCGCTGATGCGCGAATCTGAGAATTGACGGCTGACTGGGCCTTCAAGACGGCGGTCTCTTTCGAACTCTACATTCTGCGACGACTCTTGCGACACACGCGCAGCCAACAGCGCCCGCATGGCCGTGTCCTGCGCCAAGGCTGCCGCCTCAACACCATGGCGAGCATCTACGCGTAGACGTTCGACTCCCGCCGCGACGCATGTTCCAGTGACCAGCCCGTCTAACTCGTCTTCAGTACCATTCTCAATACACCGCGCCAAGCTGGCTCGCTCGGCGCCGCACCTCCGCAAGCCCGACCCCCCGAGAACAACAGCGCCATACTCGTCCTCGGCCTTCCCGACGACGCCCAAATTCTCCTACCACATCGCCTCCTCCTTCATCGCCAAAGACCGCCCCTACGACCCCTCGGCCCACGTCTTTCACTTCAACCCCTACAACCGCATCCAGTCCCCGCGCCGCCACCGCCGGCCCTCCTCGCGCCCCGACTCTGGCCACGATGCCTTCTTCGTCAGCCGCGTCAACGACTCGGGCGCCGTCGCGTTTGGCGTCGCCGACGGCGTGGGCGGGTGGGTAGACTCTGGCGTCGACCCGGCCGACTTCTCCCACGGCCTCTGCGACTACATGGCCGACGTTGCCTATCACCACGACCCGGCGGAGAACCCGCCCCTTACCGCGCGGAGGCTGATGCAAAAGGGCTACGACGCCGTGTGCAACGACAGGAGCCTGCATGCGGGCGGCAGCACGGCCTGTGTTGCGATAGCGGCGCCCGACGGTACGCTCGACGTGGCGAACCTGGGCGACTCTGGCTTCCTGCAACTGCGGCTCAACGCCGTCAACGCATACTCTAAGCCGCAGACGCACGCCTTCAACACCCCCTTCCAGCTGTCCCTCATACCCCCTCGGTTAGCCGCCCGCATGGCGGCCTTTGGCGGCGCCCAGCTCAGCGACCTGCCGCGCGATGCCGACGTGTCGCAGCACTACCTCCGGCACGGCGACGTCCTCATGTTTGCCACCGACGGCGTCCTGGACAACCTCTTCAACCAGGACATCCTCCGCATCGCCAGCCGCGTCATGGTCTCCAGCGGCGCGTGGCAGATGATAAAGGCCGGCGGCGTCCGCGTCGCCGACTCCATCGACTCCCTCACCAGATCGCCCAGCCCCGGCAGTGCCGCCGACGGCAGGCCAGAAAAGGCCGTGACGCTGCAGAGCTTACTGGCCACGGAGCTCGTCACGGCGGCCAAAGGTGCCAGCGTCAACACCAAGATCGACGGCCCATTCGCCAAGGAAGTCCAGAAGTACTACCCCCACGAGCAATGGCGCGGCGGCAAGGTCGACGACATCTGCGTCGTCGTCGCGGTCGTATCTGAGGACTCGGCCGGCATGAAGATCAAGCTGTAATCGTGTTTTCCCACAACGACCAGGCGCATGATAGACTATTACTACTACCCATAGAGAAGCGCAGCGCAAGTATTTCGGCTTGTCTGAGCTGCGATTGGAGTCGGCATAAGCGGGCGTTGCGGTGGCAACACTAATTTGGGATGGTCTGTTTGGAGTATGTGCCTAGGTAACGATGGGCATCAATAAGAGTCCTACTATGTACACACGCATAACTCTATTTGCACTCGCCGTAAGCCTACCTTTTGTCTCGGATAAAGAGGGGAATATAGGGAATAGAAGGAATAGAGAGGGAGCAGAGGGAATAGAGGGGGTAGAGGGACTAGAAAAAGTACTCGCGTTCGGCAAACGGTAAATATAAATAGAGATACACGTAGGTGCAAATAGTACAACTCATAAAATGAAGAATCATTGGCTGTACAAGACCAAGGTGAATATATAGGTGGCCGCTTGCTGAGAAAACAGTTGGGTTTGCAAACGCGGAGATGGTGACGATGTCGTTCGGAAGTGCATGTTTACTAAGTGATAGTAATGCCCCACGAAGTAACTCGACCTGGTTGCAGAAGCCTGTATAACAAACAGCTAGCAGAGACGTCATCTATAGGTTAAATATCTGAGCCCTCCTGAGCCTGTCTGCCCCGTCACTCACCCTGACTCTCTTCGACCCCAACCATACCTTTCCTGCTGCGGTTCGGGGCTGCGGCCGCGGTGCAGCTGGCTTTCATGACCTGGAAGGTGTGCATCGTGCTGGCCAAGGAGTCTCCCGCGGATAGTGCTAGGCAGTGGCAGCTTTCGGAGTTGATTTACGAAGTGACGCAGCTTGATGCTCCAAAGGTTTGTGATCTTTGTGATCTTCCTTGTTGCCGCCGCGGGTGGTGCTGAAAGGGGGCTAGTATACTAGCCTTGTGTTGTAGGATTCCGTATGGAAACGGTTCGAGGATTTCGCACCGAGCATAGAGGACATGTTCTCGCACGGTCTGTCTCTGCCATACTCCCTTGATTTTCTCGTCAAGGCTCTTAACTGGAGAGCAGGCGGTCCATCCGCGTTGTTGGAGCCCAAGTCTCCCACCCTGAGCCTGTTGGTCTTCCTCGGCCACCTCGGCGCCTATGGTCCTCGACGCCAGACTGGACGCCCTCGCTATGCCCTGCATCGACCTCGTGCGGACGCAGTTCGTCGGCGTGGGGCTGGAGCGTGCCCTGCGCCGCAGCCCGGACCTCGCATCCATCGACGATGCGCGGGAGCGGGAGGTCGTCCGCCAGTGGACGCCCGCATTTACCATCTCCTCCGTCTGGGCACAGACGCGGAGCCAGAGATTGTTCCCGCGGTTTACGGCCGGCGCCGACCCGGAAACGCAGCCGTGGATGCCGGAGCCGCTGCGGTACATGTCGCTGGGTGATGGTTTCAAGGCGTGGAAAGAGTGGACGGCCATGTACACGCATCTCGACGCCGTGGTCGCCTGTGAGAAGACGCGGGCCGACGTACAGCGCGTCTTGTCGAAACTGAAGCGTGTCGAGGAGTCGCAAGCCGAGGCAGGGCCTTGACAACGGGCTCGGTGGAAGCGAGGCCGATGCCTGCGCCAGCTCTAGATGGGTTCGTTTGATATTTCAGTTGACCAAGCCACCCGGCTAGTTGAGGCTGATATACATGGTCAAATTCTTCCATAGAAAGAATGGTTATTTCCAACCTGGTAGATCCACTCCAAGTTGGTCTCCGCATCCCTGATTGTGTACGACAAGCCTTGTGGCTCAATTCAATAGGAAAACTTAATTAACCTCCGCCAAGTCGTCAAAAGGACTTCAATGGCTCCTCCCTCTCCTTAATTTTCTTCTTCTCTATGTTCTTCTCCATGTCTTCATATTGGGCTCCCACCGTGCACGTTGGCATCTGCAACAATGGACCGCGAGGGCCTCCGTCGCATGGGACGCGCAAAGTACAACATCCGGTCCTCCAATGGCATGGCTCTCCGGGAGAACTTCAGAATATCATCTTGGAACTGCTGGCCCGGGGTCATCGCAGAAGCGATCGCGCTTCTTGTACTTCCGGGGGGACTAACGGCAGCGTCGTCCAGGCATTTGTGGACATCTTGCTACATGTGCTGCTGTCTGTCGAGATTGGCGGACATTTTTTGAGGTCATCCTCTTTCGCAGACTCATCGTCCGTCAGCAAGACCTCCCCGAACTTGGCAGACTCCGACCTCGCCACAGGGACCATGTTCACCATGTCTGGCTCCGCGTTGAACTTTCACCATACGACTGTTCTGAATGCCGCACTTGTGAGGGTGCGAAAGCAATGCGCAAGAACAAACGCCATCATTAGAAAGGCGTTCTGTGGCCTCTTTACCATACTCAGCAACTGGGGAGAACGGAATCTCTTGGATGCCAATAGTGGGGGTCACGGTCTGACACTGGAAATCAGCGCTCACTCACCAAGCGACTCTGAGCACTGCTTCCAGAACATCTCATTTGATGATCTCAGCGACGAGGATGATGTTTGTGTTCCTGACGACGCGGCCACGGCTGGGTCGGTGGCTGGCGGGCCTTCCAACCCGGCTACGTCAATAAATCAAGAATCTTCGGTAGGCCGATCTACGTAAGTCCCCGAAAAGAATTCCCTGTCGCAGGCATAGTCAGCACCTCCTCATTCGTCGACAGACTCGGCGCTCTCTCTCTCTCTGCCATAGCACCCTGCGGCACATCATGAAGAGTCTTCTAGGGCTTGAGAGTGTTTGGCTTGAAATCTGGAAACGAGAATGTCAAAGGATACAAGCGAACAACGATCGAGGTATGAAAGCCGTTAACTGCGCACACTCATCTAAACGAAGAGGGATGACTGTTGCGAGTAAAGAGTGCGTCACGTCTTTCTCCTAATATTTGCCCAAGCAGGTCAAATCTCATTTTTTTTCTTTCCCCGAAGACTCTAACGAGGCCTACGATTCTAGTACGTAACTATTATAGAGGTATTAGGAGAGCTAGAGCCTACTATAATAGGGCTTAGACGTTATGGTTAACTCCTCTCTCTTTCGTTGTGTGTGTGTGTGGAAACATCTGGTCTGCGCAGCGTCGCCGTCGGAGTGACGACTGAACAGCAGGCTGCGCGACTCGAGACCGGCCACGACATACCGTCATCGCCAGCAGGCTGTGGTGCGTTGTGAGTATCCGAGGACTGACTCCGCGTGTGGTCGCCACGCAGGCTCTGACACCGTGCCCGACGTGGACAAGCTCGCCAGCCGATCTGAACACCGAGTCGATTGTCTCTCCTCGATCGCCTTCCGGTGACGCGGCCAGGGTCCTCGAGCTGCCCGCCTGTGGCGGCGGCGGCGAGGCTCTCAATTCACCGATGCGGTCGGTCCAGGTCGCCCAAGAACCGCATGTGATGGTGCTTGTCCTCTTCCTCTGGCACCCGTGGCCGAGCCACCGTAGGACTGTCGGCTTAGCCCGCAGAGAAAACGACTAACGAGCCTCGGCGAAGACTGCCCTGGGTCGCTCCTCAGGTCCAGCCGGCAGAGCGAATCTTCAAAAGCTCCATGCGGGGCCGGGCGTCTCAAGCGAGCACAGTGCTGGTTAGGAGATTCTGCCGCTCTCGATTAACTAATCGCCCACCGGAATATTTTAGCCGGGCTCGTCCCCATCATGGCCGCATTGTCGTTACTCCACCCTTCACGTCCTCAGACCAACACAATGGGCTCCCCATCGCCTCTCCATCAGTCGTCCCTCGAAGGCGTAATCGATTTCTCCAGAGAGCCACCCTTGGGAGCAGAACAGCGCATCAACGCCAAGCGCAGATTCTATCGTATTGTCGAGCATGTTTCGGACTCGAAGAGCAGCAACAAAAGGACTTACAGCCGCCCTAGACTCGTCCGATTCACCTATGAATATGCACTTTGCGAGGAATCCCGGGATAACTTCCTGCGTGCCTTCTTTCGGGCCATGGCGCTCTCGATGGACGGAGATGATGAATTTGATTATGAAGAGCTGGGCTCGGTCTTCTTCGGCTTTGCAGACTACCTGCTGGACAATTTCTTTCTACCATGTAAGGCTAGACGATTTGACCGTCGTCTTTATCCCTCGCTATTCTATTGCTAATGCCCCGCAGTGAAAGCTTCTACAAAAAGGACCCCTCAGCCCTCCCCGGCATACCATTCCGCATTCCAGCAGGGAGGATCGCAAGGATTTGTTGGAACGCCGGATCGACTTTCGGCTCTCCGGGGGGCATGCCTTATCCGCGACCGTCATCGCTGCGTTATATCACGTAAATTCGACCTAAAGGAGGCGGCAATCCGTTCGAAAAGAGATGGCAATAGCTGCGCTCGAGACGACGATGAGAATCCGCTTACAGGAGACGCGAATTCATTCGACGCTCTGGAAGTAGCCCATATCCTCCCGCATTCCCTCACGAGAGTCGGTAGAGATTCTGAACTGGTATGTCTCAGATTAGAGGAGAGATGATCTTGTTCATGGCTAATATATTAAGAATTCATCTAAACAAGCGGCACTCGCAATCCTCAACATGTTTGACACTGGCGTTGCACCCCTAATTGACGGTACCGATATTGACCGGCCACGTAACGCCATTACCCTCACGCGTACTCTTCATGAGGTCTTTGGTGACTTTGAAATCTTCTTTGAACCTACGTTAGATGAGCAGCCGCATACCTACCGAATCGGCTCTTTTTTACCCCCCCATCTCCTCCGCGACCCAACCTTCCCGGTCACTCGGACGCTCTATCTCACCAATACCCGGACGATCGACCCTCCTTCTCCCCGGCTTCTCGCAGTTCATCGGGCTATTGCTCATATTCTTCATCTCTCAGCAGCGGGGGATTATATTGATACTTTGCTCCGGGATATGGAGGAGAAGACCATACATGCGGACGGGTCCACTGAGCTGGTCCGCTTTGTGAAGCTCAAGTTGGGAGGGTGGTTAGACAATACTATCAGTAGCTAGACAGTGGGCATATTTATCTACAACGAGTTGTACTATTTGCACACACGCATACCTCTATTTATACTCGCCGGCTAGTCGAATGCGAGTACTTTTCTATTCCCTCTACTCCCCTCTACTCCCCTACTCCCTCTCTATTCTCTCTATTCCCTCTTTATCCGAGAGTAAGGGTGGCTTGCGGCGAGTGAAAATAGTAAGACTCTTTGTAATTATGATACGCGGCTACTCGTATACGTATCTCCTGCGATGTAAACGTCTACTCGTTGACCATCTCCCTATCCGAGCCGGCCATGCTCTTCTCTCGCAGAGATTTCCCGACCGCCTACCCGTGCCACGCCCCATTCCTCCCCGGCTGAGGAGCAGTCGATAGCACGACGCGCGCACCAACGAGGCTGCTCCGGTACACGGCCCAGGAGTGACCTGGGAAGGCGTTGGATGCGAATGGAGGGCTTCCAAACGGGGTTGGCTCCTCGAGCAAGACGGGCCGCAGCTTGGGATGCTGGGAAAACTCGGAATGCGTGGCCAACGTCGTGGTGCGCGAGCTCTGGAGACGATGGCGACTGCCGGAAGACGAGCTGGCCGAGGTCTGGGACTTGATCACCCACGGCGGCCGCCTCGATGGGCAGTGGTGAAGCACGACTCATACCCGCGACACCGCTGTGTCATCGGCCGCTCTCGGGGTAGCGAGTTGGGGGTGGTTCGTGCTGGGCCTCGGCGTGCGGGATCACACGCTACTTCCACGGCGGCATCTGGCACGAAAACAGACAAGGCTCCCTTGCGATGGATCGAGGACAAGGGTAAAGGGGGGCGTGAGTATCTCTGCGGCAGATACGGAGGGATGCATGAACGGAATACCAGCCTACAGGGGGCAATAAAAGGCGTCAATTTAGTCTCGCAAACCACTTCAGAATGTTCTATAACCGTGTACTCCCGCCACCGTGTCCGCGATTCATGTGCATGGGCCAATTGTGAGGTGCGATATGGCTTCATAATTTATAAAGCAGCTTCGGTCAACTGTGACTGGTGAACGAGATGCACGTCAGCTCAGCTGATCAATTTTCGTGCTCTTAAAGCAAAGCGGTGTCTTCAATGCATGTCGCAAATCCAGTATCTAACATCATTGATGGCTGATGCACTGGGTGAGCCATGCAGCTGAACAGACACGGGTGACGGCCCTTGCATGTGTGTGCTCTGCCGTGATACCTTTCCCCGAAGTGACATGTCGAAGCGCCACTTCCACAAGTGCTCGATCCGCCGTGGACATGCCACCGGAGCCAGCCACTTGTCCCACCCTAAGCTCACGTTAAGAAGTACAGCACGCCCCCGCAGATGGCATGGTCCGGCCCTTTGGCATGGTACCCGTTGAGGACGGCATGAACAATGTAGCATGGCCGCATCTCCCGCTCTAATAGCATGAACAGGCTCGAGAACGACGCGAACCAGGACAGGAGAACCACGCCTGGCATGGGTAACTCGCAGCCATACGGCAACGACCTTTAGAAGTCCATGAACTTGGCTGTTTGCATTTTCTCAGTCCCAGCAGTGAGCAGAATGCAGAGCTGCTTCGAAAGGCCTATCAAGCCTTCATTACCCTGGTGCGCTGTCGAGGCGGTGTAGAGTGTGCGCGTGCAACCCTCGGTGCTTCATTGGGACCAGGCCTTGGTTACAAAGCCTCGCGTAGGCAACCCGCCACCACTCCCTCAATAGCGATGCCGACCCCACGGACAAGACGATGACAATGGAAGCTGTATCTGCCCCGTGAGCAGCGAGGGGACCCCGCCCGGAGGCAGAGACTGTTTCGAGGCATGGCTCGACTAATGCTCTCTCTTGCCGCATTCCCCAGCCGCAGATTGGTTCGTTTCGGTCCCACGACAACGGTACAATCACGCTCACAAACCGGCCCCTTATCTGCTCCATCGAAAACGACGGGACACCGAGGACCATACAGAGGAACAACAAAGGCGTGTGGTTCTGGCGTAGCATTATATCCACTAATTTAATATATCCTCTTTTTACCGATCACATTTGTCCTAGACTTTCGTCTCGTCTATTGTTTCCGGAGGAAGAGTTGTTGTCTAAATTTTGGTCCGGAAATGCTGCCAAAGTCGTCGAGAACAAGGTGGAAGACTACAATAAATACAAGGTAGAGCTCAAGCGCGTATTTAGTACCTAAGGAGTGCAACTCCGAGAATCAGAAGCTGAGACCCAGCGAGCTGATGATAGCGGGCCGGGGGCAGGGCATCATGGCTAGTGCTCAGGTGGGGCAAGAGGGGCTACCTATAGTGGGTCACCGTTAATTACGAGTCAAACGCGGTAGCAGCTACTGGTTATATTCCTCGTAACTAGTGCTGCGTCACTGTACCCTAGGTAAGGTACGAAGTAGGTAGGTGATGGTACGCCTGTGGAAGCTCGAGGTAGCCTGTATTATAGGTACGGTACGGAGTACGAATGGCAGCATTCGGGATACATCTTTCGACATCTCTGCCGCAAGGGCATAACCATTCCCTGTCTACAAGTACGAAAATGTCGGTATTTGCAAGCATCACCCGCCCATCCCAAGCAGCCCACACAAACACCCACAAACACCCGCCAACTCATCAACCCCATGGCCCATGCCATGCCATCCATGCATCATCCCCAGTCCATGCCAGCGTCAGCATCCGTCACGGGGCACCAGCCGACCGACCGCCCTCCCTGATGCGTTGGCAGTACATACATACGCGCCTACCTTACATGCCCACGTACATACACAAACAACCAGGACCCTCCCGTTTGCAGGAAACCAGCCTTCAAATGGAACCGGTGAGCAGTGTGGCAAAAAACAAAACAAAAAACAACCACCAGAAATCGACAAGGGCTCCAGCAGTGGGAGGAGGCGGCGCTCGATGTCCTGCAATGCTGCGTTGGCCAACGCATCAAAGTGGCCCGTGTGCCGTAGCCAGCTAGCCCAGCCCAGCCCAGCCAGCCAGCCCAGCCCAGCCTTGTCATGCCAGCAGTCAACCGATATACCAGTCCCTCCCTCCCCAGCACCGGCCGTCTCCGACGCTTTCCTTCTCTTCTCATCGAGTCTTGTTGCTCGGTTGCACTTTTTCCTCGGTTTAAAGAACCCCCTCTGACAGCCTGTTCTGGACGGGCCGTCGACGGAGACAGCACTCGGTTCGACGCGGTGCACACGGCGCCGCACGGGGCACGCTCGCCACATGTTGACACCCATGGGCCATTACTTCCACAGAACAATACGCTGTCCATGACTGTCAAGAGGCTGCTTACCGCTCATCATTCTTCGTCCCATGCCGTTGCAAGACAACGTCGTCACTCATTTCACTTCCCACTCCCCCCATGGCTTGCTGCAACCGGCTCTTGCGACGACACAGTCCCCACGTCCATGCAACACTCGATCCAAAAAGGAAACAAACCAAGCCAACAAGGCACCGGGAAAGAGAGGACATGGCAAATATGGGCGAGTGTCTGTGCCGCGTGGCCCCGGCCCCAGCGCCCCTTCTTCTACTCGTGCTGCAATCCTCGCTATGCTCCAGCCCAGCCCAGCCCAGCGGATAACCAAAAAGGACCAAAGCAGCCATCCCCGGCAGCTGGCGTTGCGCCCGTGGCCCCGCCGCCTGGCGTGCTTTCGTGAGTTCGTGAGAGAGGAAATTTATATCTGCCGCCGTCAAAGCTGCAGGCCGGTGCCGCAACTGTCGGACTGCGCCGCCGACGCTGCCGTGCCTAGTCGGCGCGGTAGGTTGCAATTATAATCCTCCATGGGACAAGGGCCATGCCCTGCGGCCGAATCTTTCGTCGTCGTCAATATCGTTCGTCATCATCATCAGAGGGGAAAAGACGCCGAGCCCTGCCGTCTGAACAAGAGGTGCAGTGTACCTCTCTCAACGGCCGGCCCATTTCACCAGAAACTGCACCACGGCGTCGAGGTTAGTCTCCTCCTTGGCGCTGATGCCATAGCAGCACACCTCGCGGCCCTGGATCACCTTCAGGTCCAGTTCGTCAATCAGCTCGTCCACCGACAGCTTCTGCGGCAGATCAGACTTGTTTCCCAGGACGAGCAGAGGGATCCCGCCCAGCGACGGATGGCCCATGAGCGCGTGGAGTTCATCTCTGGCTTGCGGGATCAGCGCTACGTCGGCAATGTCTACGATGAAGACAATGGCGTTGACGCCCCGACAGTACCTCTCCCACATCGACCGAAACCGCGGCTGACCACCTATGTCCCAGCACTTGAGCGTAACATGGCCCCGTTGCACGCGCTTCATGTTGAACCCGACGGTGGGGATGGAGCTTCACAGAATCCTCGAGTCAGCGGATGCAATCACGTCGAATATAGGAGGCCGGAAAGGAGAGGCTCGGCCTGAGACCACACGTGCCATCGTACGGCAGAGGGAGGATATGCTTACTCGAGGGTGAACTCTCCGCCCTACAAGCAAAGCCTGATGTTAGCCACGGCGCGCCAACGGCCGGACGGGGACACGGGCTTACCGCCAGCACCCGCAACAGCGATGTTTTGCCGGCATTCTGCAGACCAACCAAGGTCACCTCCATCTCCATCGCCCTGGTTGTCACGGGGTCAGTACATGGGTCAAACAGCAGACCGACGGCCGGGCGGACGACTTGGACAAGGCCGGCTCGGGGAAACCGCCGGCTCGGAACTCTGCAGCTGCGTGTGCCCACTCACCAAAATGTCCGCAGAAGCCAATCGTACACCTTCCGGAACAGCCCTGCCATGTTGACGTCGAGGATCGGGTATCGTCTAGGAGCGATCGAGGGTCGAGCTTCCGCGACGGTACGGACACGGGTTGACGGCGCGATGTGACGCGTCGAAATCAGCCTGGCCGAGAGGAAGACGGCAATGCGACTTCAGTATTGGACGACGGGAGAGGGGTGCGATGCATTAATCAAAGGACATTAAGACTGCCGGTGGCGCCGCTGCTGGATCGAAGGAAAGACAACAAAGTTACGCCGTTTCGGATGCAAAATGGACTGCTGGTGGGACCGTGGGGCTGGACGGATGAGAGGATCTCTGCCTCTCGGTGAGCTCGTTGCTCTGCTTGAGACGGCCGTCTCGAGCGTCGGGGTGCGGTTGCGCCGTGCAATAGGGGAGAGGGAGCAAGGAGATGTCGCGGGAGGGACACCGGAGCTGCAGCAGAACGGCGGCGGACGGAGCAGAGCGTGTGTGAGAGAGGCGAGGCCTTGGGGTGAAAGACCCAAAACCCCACTCGAGACGGGATGGCGGGCACCAGGCAGGGCACCAGGCAGGGCACCAGGCTCGGGCGGGGATAACCCGTGCCTTGAGGGCGAAGGTAGCGTCGGCACCGTCGACAGCGCGCGAGGCCTCGGTCGGTAGGTAGGCGATGAGGTAGGTTGCACTTCCAAGCACGCACGCCCGTAGCGTACACGGAGGTAGGTAGCTTTGCGACAAGGCACTGTACGGTATGCGTGCGTCTGTAGCGTCAGGTATCGCATGCAGTGGCTCGGCGGTCGGTGTGCGTGTGCGTGTGCGTGTGTGCGGCCGTGTCAGGCTCTGTAGTGTGCGAGTGCTCAAGTGGGAGAGTGTCTGTGTGGTGTCTTTCGAGTCACCAGACCCTGCTGCCAATGACGGCTAACCGCTGTACCCAGTTGCAGCGTTTCATCCGTTTGCCGAACCAGGGTGGTGATCAACACGCAGCGGCCGGGGTTGGCCGGTCGTAAACCTCAGTTCTGGCTCGCGCCTCGACGGATACGGACCTGGGCCGGCTCGTTCTGGTGCCGGCGGCTACTCATACGTAGCCCAGGTACGGAGCAGGCACAGGCAACTGCTGGATCGGGTCTGCAAGCCGCGGCGGGTCGAGGCAGAAGTTGGGAATGATGGAGCACGGTGGTGGCGGCGCTGCAGGGTCTTGACGGGCAGAGGTGACAACGGGCGCCAAGAAGGCTCAGCAGGCACCGGGGCACGGGGACACTGCACTGGCCTTGAGCGTCCCTGGTGCGCTTTTGACGACTGTTCAGCGCTATCCGTCGTCTGTTGTTGGGTCCGTTGCTGTTGGGAGGCGAAGTGTGAAGAGTGCAAGAGTGAGAATGTTGCCTGAAGCTCGAGGTGCTGTTGGCCTGCTGCAGGTGGCCAAGCGCCACCTGCCCTCTTGCGGCAGTGTCGCAGGCAGTGCCACTGCTGGGATGGGACGAGGCGACGCCGACAGCCCAACATCAGGGCTCAGCCTCCAGCGGTTAGCAGGTAATTCGTTGCAGAGGGCCAGAGGCCGTCCGTCTAGGGCTTACCAACGCGCGCGGGAGGAGACGGGAGCTAATTGGGGGCTGCTGCACGGGTAGAGGGCAGTTGATCGACGCGGGCAGAGTAATGCCTACGTAAGACATGAATGATGTTTCGGAGTTCAGATTCAGGCCAGGCACCTCAGCCAGACAATCAGCTCAACGGCAAACGACCACCTTCCCATGGTAATGCGCATTCTCCCCTGCTACTCAGGACGTGGAATGGGCTGTATAACCGTCCACAGGTGACAAGCTACATCATATTACATGGCATGATGGGAGCAGCCTGGCATGCGGAATGCAGTGCGATGCGCTGCAGGTTGGGCTGCGAGACGCATGTCGCACGTCTTGCTAGCCAACCGCCGTGGTTGGCCACAGCTCAGGTCGTTGGCCTGAGCCGCCGTCACGGGGGAGCGACGCATGTAAGTGGTGGTGTGCGAGAAGCAGGGGGTTTGGGTGTTGGTGGTGGTGCTGGTGGTGGGCGAGACAGACAAGACACCACAGACTGGCACGAATAACGGCAACAGCCGCGAGACAAGGCTGCCACAAACTGGGCAGCCCGCCGCTGAAGACGGTACCTTTAGTTGCCTACTCTGGGACATGGCGCCGTTGGGCCTCGTTGGGCGCCTGTCATGTCATGGCACGCATGAGAGGACTTCCAGATGACTTACACACGATCAGCGGTCCATACGACAACCTGACGTAGACCTCAGGGTAGGCAACCCGGAAGGGAGGCTACCCACCCGGGAATATCTAGACATGTCGAGCTGAGCAGCCATGCGGCAGATGATCTACGCAGACGCTCCGCATGACGGCTAGAGAGAGCATCGCTTCTCCCGTTGAAGCCTCCAGTCTGCCTCCGCGTCTCCGCCCCGATGCTGCGCCCATCAAATATGCTGTGCATCCCACTGTCGTGGCATCGGTGCAACGCCGCGACGGCAATGCCCCAGCGCCTCGAGGTTGTGAGACAATGCAGACACTGATGCTGGGGGATGGATCTGTCATTTTCAGCGCCTTTATTGGCTCATCGCGGTCCGTCAGTGGCGAGCGGTTTTCGTCGCGCGTTTGCACTCCTGCAGTCACAGTGAATGTTGGGCACAGCCAGCAGACCCCACGCTCTCGAACTTATCGATAAGCACACACTCATGTGACCTGGGCTTATCGGCGACTTTTCTTCTCTTGCGATAACGAGGGCCAGCGAACTTCTCGATAGCTTCAATTTTTGCCATAGAAACAGCCCATCTTGCCGACAGCTGCCGCCTGCGAACAAACGCTTCAGCGATCCCTAGAGTGCTAAACGCCTCAATTGAACTGGGAGTCGCAGAAACCCCTCCATATTGAACCCCGATCGGCGCAAAAGGCCTCCAGCCCTCCGGCTTTCAGGTACTGCGGCGCTTCGCTGCAGTCACCCGGGACATCATGGCGCCTTCGGCCACAGAGACGCAATGGGACCACGAGTACAACACTCTTCGCCGCGAAAACCTGTTCCGGAACCCGCCGACCGATCACAGCGCCTATCCCGCCCTCCAATTAGCCATCGACCCTCACATCGAATCCTTCAACGGCATCTTTCGCGATGATGGCAAGCCGGGCTTGCTGGCGCATGGCCTGGCGGACATTGGCGCCAAGACCTTTCTCGATGGCGACGATAGGACGGGACCCGAGGGAAAGAACCGGCTCAGCATACGCATCAAGGACTTGACTCTGCAAAAACCGCAGGTCCCGCCCTCCAACAAGATGGCCCGCAACAGAGAGATTCTCCCGGCGGAATGCAGAGAGCGGCATGTCACATACAGGGGCCGGCTGTCGGCCACCTTTGAATACACCATTAACGGCGGTGATGCCATGGAGTTTGTGCGAGAATTGGGGCAGATGCCCATCATGGTCAAGGTAAGGGTTGCCCCCGGGCTGCTCTGTCTTGCGGGCGACTGTGCTGACCGGGTCCAGTCGAACCGCTGCCACCTAGAACACAACTCTCCTGCGTTATTAGTCCAGCGGAAGGAAGAATCCGAGGAGCTTGGTGGATACTTCATCGTAAACGGCATCGAGAAGCTCATCCGAATGCTTCAGGTCAACAAGAGAAACTTTCCCATGGCCATCAACCGACCTAGCTTCCAAAACCGCGGCGCGGGATACACACCCTTTGGTATTATCGTCCGATCCGTCCGCCCGGACGAAACATCGCAGACCAATGTGCTGCACTACCTCAACGACGGAAACATCACGTTCCGCTTCTCGTGGCGGAAAAACGAGTATCTTATCCCGGTCATGATGATTCTCAAGGCCTTGGTGGAGACCAATGATCGCGAGGTTTTCGAGGGACTGATTGGCCCCATGGGCTCAAAGTCGACCGAGAACACTTTCCTGACGGATCGAGTCGAGTTGCTCTTGAGAACGTACAAAGGCTACGGTCTCTACAGCAAGTCAGCTACGCGCGCCTATCTGGGAGAAAAGTTCCGAGTCGTGCTCGGTGTCCCGGAGACCATGTCAGACCACGACGTTGGCACCGAATTTTTGCGCAGGGTCGTCCTGGTTCACCTGGGCAATGTTGACGTGACGGAAAAGCAGGACGACGACAAGTTCCGCATGCTTCTCTTCATGGCCCGGAAACTGTACGCCCTGGCCGCTGGCGAATGCGCCGTGGACAATCCCGATGCGATCCAGAACCAGGAAATCCTGCTCGGCGGGTTCTTGTATGGGCAGATCATCAAGGAGAGACTGGACGAATTCCTCAGCGTTGGTGTTCGCGCGTCCCTGAGAGACTATCTCCGCAGGAATCCTACGGTTCCTTTTACGTCGGACGACTTCCGCAAGGAATTCCCGACCACGATTTTCAGGAAAGCCAACGAGAACATCGGAAACGCCCTCGAGTATTTCATGTCTACCGGCAACCTCCAGAGCCCTTCCGGCCTGGATTTGCAGCAGACGGCCGGCTTTACGGTTGTCGCAGAAAAGCTCAACTTTTTGCGATTCATCAGCCACTTCCGAATGGTGCATCGTGGTGCCTTTTTCGCCCAGCTGAAGACGACGGCCGTGCGAAAGCTGCTGCCGGAGTCGTGGGGCTTCATGTGCCCCGTCCACACGCCTGACGGTTCACCCTGCGGTCTTCTGAACCATCTCGCTCACAAGTGCAAGATAATGACCCAGGCACTCGACGTCTCCAAGCTGCCCGCGCTGGCCACGGAGCTGGGCATCGTGGAAACGTCGTCTGCTTCGACCGAGGAGAGCGTGGTGGTCATGCTGGACGGCAAGATCCTCGGATGGTGTACCCCCAAAGAGTCTCGTCGCATCGCGGATTGCTTCCGCTACTGGAAGGTTGAAGGGACGCATGGCGTTCCCCTACATCTGGAGATTGGATATGTGCCGCCATCGAACGGTGGCTCGTATCCCGGCATCTACATGGCCTCGAGCCCGTCCAGGATGGTGCGGCCGACCAAGTATCTGCCTCTGCAGAAGGAAGACTTTGTCGGCCCTTACGAGCAGCCATACATGTCGATTGCGGTTGTGCCGCAGGAGATTGAGTCCGGCCAGTCTACCCACGTCGAGTTTGAGCCGACAAACATGTTGTCGATCCTGGCCAACATGACACCGTTTTCCGACTTTAACCAGTCGCCCCGAAACATGTACCAATGTCAGATGGGTAAGCAGACGATGGGAACGCCGGGCACTGCCATCCGGCATCGAACCGACAACAAGTCGTACAGGATCCAGACCGGGCAGACGCCCATCGTTCGTGCGCCCCTTCACAATACCTACGGCTTCGACAACTTCCCGAACGGCTTCAACGCCGTTGTTGCCGTCATCTCGTACACCGGCTATGACATGGACGACGCCATGATTATCAACAAGTCGGCACATGAGAGAGGCTTCGGTCACGGCACAATCTACAAAACCAAGAAGATTTCGCTCAAGGATGACTCGAGGACAAAGGCCACCAAGAGCGTCACCAAGGCGTTTGGCTTCGCTCCTCACAGCTTCGTCAGTGCCTCATTCCAAGGAATGCTGGACGACGACGGGCTGCCGTACGTTGGCCGTTTGATCCAGGACGGCGATGTCATCTGCGCGTGGCACACGGTCACTGCGGACTACAACGGAAACCTGGTCAACCTCGATGGCATCACCCACTACGAAAAGTACAAGGACTCGGAGATGGGTTTCGTCGAAGAGGTCCGGCTGATCGGTGCGGAAACGGGGACGGAGCCTCTGCAGACCATCTCCGTCAAGTTCCGCGTGCCGCGTTCGCCCATTATCGGTGACAAGTTTTCATCCCGTCACGGACAAAAGGGTGTGTGCTCGCAAAAGTGGCCGGCCGTGGACATGCCCTTCTCCGAGTCCGGCATCCAGCCCGACGTCATCATCAACCCGCACGCTTTCCCGTCCCGAATGACGATTGGCATGTTTGTCGAGTCCCTGGCGGGCAAGGCCGGCGCGCTGCACGGCCTGGCCCAGGATTCGACGCCGTTCAAGTTTGACGAGCAGAACACGGCGGCAGACTACTTTGGGCACCAGTTGATGAAGGCCGGGTACAGCTTCCACGGGAACGAGCCCATGTACTCGGGCATCACGGGAGAGGAGCTCGGGGCAGATATTTACATTGGCGTCGTGTACTACCAGAGACTGCGACACATGGTCAACGACAAGTACCAGGTGCGAACGACGGGTCCGGTTGTGCCCACGACGGGCCAGCCGATCAAGGGCAGGAAAAGGGGTGGTGGCATCCGCGTGGGAGAAATGGAGCGCGATGCGTTACTCGCCCACGGCACGGCCTTTTTGCTGCAGGACAGGCTGCTCAACTGCTCCGACTACTCCAAGTCGTGGATATGCCGCCGCTGCGGATCCTTCCTGTCGGTGCAGCCGACCGTGTCGCAGTTTGCGCCGGGCAAGAAGAAGGCGCCGAGCATGGTGCGGTGCCGCAACTGCGCCACCAAGCTGGACGAGACGCAGGGCATCGACCTGACGGAGATCCAGGGCGAGATCTGGGAGGACGGACAGGGCGGCTGCTGGGTGGGAGGCGACCAGACGACTCAGGTGGTGGTTCCGGGAGCGCTCAAGTTCCTGGACGTGGAGCTGGCGGCCATGGGCGTCAAGCTGAGGTACCGGGTGAACAAGGGCGACGAGCCTCGCAAGGGGCCGATGGTGCCGATGTCGACGCCGAGATTAATCAAAGCATAGGGGGCGCATGTGTGTTTATAGAGAGAATGGGTTTCATGATGTGGGCTTGTTGGCATACCCTCACAAGGGGGAGGAGATATTTTTTGCAATTGTATTCAAGTTGAATCATCCGACGCCGTCGGTCCCGTCATGAATGCCCGCCCACCTGTCGACTCGGCAGACTATCTACACTTCGTCGCGCGTCCGTCGTCGACGACGCCACGGTACGGCAACCCTAGAAGCACGGAAGTTCTACATCAGGCTCAGCGCCCTGCGCCCAAACTTCTTGGTCCTGCGCGCGTCCCTGGCGTCCATCTCGACGGCGCTCCTCCGCTTGGGGCCGCCGCCGCCCTGCGGCTTCGCGGCCTTGATGTCGCCGCAGTCTGGCCTCTTGAGCTCGTTGCCAAAGGTGTCGACGGCCCAGATGAGCACGCCGTTGGTCCAGCCGAAGCCCTCGACGACCTCGTACTCGCCGCCGCCGCCGGCCACGTTGGTCGAGTTGTCGTTGTACTTTTCGAACATGATGCCGACGTCGCTGTCCGACAGGCCCTGCAGCTTGGGCGTCGCGCTGGTCGAGCCGCCGGTGGCGTACCAGGTGCAGAAGGTCGAGTCGAGGTAGCGCTGGGCCAGCGTCAGGGCCATGGCGCGGACGGCGCGGTAGGCCGGGTCGTCTTCGCCGTAGGTGGCGGGCGTGTTGAGCAGGCCCTGCATGAGCGGGTGCATCAGGGACGGCCACACGTTGGGCTGATCCCACTGCTGCGCCGTCTTGTAGTTGGTCGCGGGGATGCCGCCGGGCCGCAGG
>PKSG01000515.1:75161-90795 GCA_002916505.1 Tolypocladium paradoxum
GGTCCATGGGCGCTTGGCATGACCTGCTTTGACTCCAAACTTTGTATTGGTTCCGATTACCGAGACGACAAGGTGGGCTTGCAAAAGCCGGCGCATATAACAACTGACGAGAGACATGGACAAGATGCCATATACCCTACATACCTATTGGTTGGACGACTTACGCATTCGAATGTATATATTTAGGACACTCCTACCATGGCTGCCCCTGCTATAGGCAGCTTAGCTAGCCGCGTCATAATCCCTAGGATTGCATACGCGTAATGAATGAACAAAAAGTATGGAGAAATACAAGACTGGAACCTTCGCACACCAGGAGGGATCCTTGTGACTGCCAGACTGTGTGCCAGAGTTTGCGTCATTCACCTGAGCACTAGGATGACTCGAAGATGCAATGAAAGCGCAGCAACGACAACGCGCAGCTAGAGCAGGGTATGTCGTGCTTTGAACGTTACGTTCAGTTCGATGATACCCATACAAGGACTCCCGTCAACTCTCTCCCGCCCCAAACGTCCACGAGCTTTTTCCCGTGCCCCCGACATAAACGAAACAATCCTCGGCATTTCCCAGCCGTATTTGTGCGGCAACGGCGCCGCCCGAGAGCTTCTCCCGGCTCCCGCAAAATTCACGCTCCTCCCGCAGCGTGCACCCTCATATCGCGTCTACCTCCTCCCAACCCCATTAAACTAAGCAGCCATCTCCTTCTCCAGCGTCCTGGCCGTTCCGGCGAGGTCAGTGATTGAGGCGTTGGGGTTCTTGCCCTGGTAGTCGGCGATGGCGGCCTTGATGGCGTCCTCGGCCAGCATGGAGCAGTGCACTGTACGTACGCCCGTTAGCTTCTCTGCTGCGAGCCTGTAATCAGAGATAGTGAACTAACGCTTGACAGGAGGCAGGCAGAGCTCCTTGGAAATGTCCACGTTGCGAATCTTGGCGGCGTCGTCCACTGCACACGTCGTTAGCAATGCGCACACATCATGCGCTGCCGGTACCGGCCACACTCACATCGCATGCCCTTGACCAGCGTCGTCAGGTAGCTCGAGCTAGCAATGGCGGAGCCGCAGCCAAACGTCTTGAACTTGGCGTCGGTGATGGTGCCCGTCTTCTCGTCGACCTTGATCTGCAGCTTCATGACGTCGCCGCACGCCGGCGCGCCGACGAGGCCGGTGCCGACGGACGGGTCCGACTTGTCCATGGAGCCGGGGTTCCGCGGCCGGCTGTAGTGGTCGATGAGTGCTGGGCGTGTCAGTCTGCATCGTCTTGTGTGGGAGCATGTGCGGGCTTATCTTTGTCGTGGTAGAAGCGCCGCGCGGGCGCTCGGGGAGCCAGCGCCGCGGCCATGGGCGTCGGCAGCGCCCGGATGGCGCGGAATGGCGCGCGCAGGGGAAGCATCGTGACTGTGGCGGACGGGCAGCGATGCGGATCGATGAGTTGCGGTGGTTTCGATAGGGTTCGTGGAGGTGAGGGCAGCGCAAGAGGTGGCGATGTTGGTGGGAGATGAAGCCGGGAGCTTTATTCATTCGCGGGCGATTGATAAGGATGGGTGACATCGCCGAACAAGTCCGCAAACGGCCGTTGCACGTGACGCGCCAGCGGGAACCCCCACCAAAAGCTGGGGAACCTGCGTTATTTGAAGACATTCGCACTGTCATTTATGAGCGCGTAGTATGTATCCATACAGTGCCGGATGAGTGGCGAGTCACGTCAAAGATTATCTAATCCGCGGCTGCATTCAGGCTTCCCTGCGGCTCGTCGTACATACGAAAATGAGCCGAACGGGCATTTCCAGCTCCCTTTCCAGCATCCATACGGACCGAGGCCTGCTCTTGGACGGCGACGTTCATGACAAGGGCAAGGCGTGGCTGGGGCATGAGAGGATGTGTCCATGCTTGGGTACTTGGTACCGAGTGCTTGCCATGTTTCGGGCTCTGTCGCCCCGTCACAGCGGCTTCCACGCTCAACATGAAGCTGCTCTGTTGCCTCCAATGCCGTAGCAATACTAAATCCAAGACAACGGAGCCTGAGCTTGGGTATGCATAATTGATGGACATTTCGATTTCAGACTGACGGATACCTCTTCAGCTCCCTGTGCAGCTTTGCTCTGGCGTGACAAGGTACCTGTGTAAGTCCTCGTGACAATGTCTCCAAACCACACTGTGCAACCAAATCGTCTCAGTATCAAGACGGTACATGATTCTTCCTCTAAAACAGTCCCCTTACCTATCCAGCTTTGAATTGATTGCGTTGTGCTGCGGCCAGGAAAGCTTCCATTATCTCGTGCTGCGGGTGTATGGAGTACAAAGTTCACGGTACCCCGTGTGGTGGGAGCCCCCTTGCATCCAACCGCGCCCGTCATTCTGGCTTCTATTGTCGCCCTGAAGGAGCAAACAGTCAGCCACCTCTCCATCGACACTGCATTCCCAGCTCTACTCTACGCCAGCACGGGGCCCTCCTCATCTCGAGCCGAATTGCTGTGCAGTATTCATCGCCAGCCTTGCGACTGGGATACCCGGCAATATGCGCGTGTCGCCATCTTTGCATCCCAATTGATACCAATTGCGCTTGCTTCGCTTCACCTTCCAGCCCTCGTGATGGCGCCTTCTATCCCTGACCTTGATGGGCAGCGAGACCCGCGACCTTCTCTCGACTCCCTCACCTCCGTGTCAACGACGAGCCTGGTATTCGAGCGACTGCACGAAGAGATGGAAAAAGACCCGCAATCGAGAAAGGCCAGCAAGAGGGCCGGCAGCGGCGCGCTGTACCCGGAAGAGGGCGACTACGGTGACGACGCCGAGACGGGCCCCTTCTTGGGACAGCCTGGCGCTCCCCTCCAGCGCAAGCCCATGGACAGGAGCCTGCGCCGCATACTCCTCATCATCGGCGTCGTCTTCGTCGCCGGCTGGCTCGCGGCCCTCGGCGTCTTCGTCGTCGCCGGCAAGTACAGGCACGCGAGCGACTTGGACCACGACGCCGACGCCGACTCGCGCGGCTCCGGCAAGGCCGTCACCATGGACCAGGTCTTTGGCGGCTTCTGGTCGCCCAGGGCGCACTCGATAAGCTGGATCGCGGATCCCGACGGCCAGGACGGCCTGCTGCTCGAGCAGGGCGCTACGGGCAAGGACTTTCTCGTCGTCGAGGACGTTCGCTCCAACAAGGACACAGCGGCCGCGCGCGACGCCGACACCAAGCTTGCCAGGTCGCGCACGCTGATGAAAACTGCTTTCTTCGAGTGGAATGGCAAGCCGCGCCGTCCTGACTGGCTCGAGCCCAGTCCGGATCTGAACTTTGTCCTCATGGCCGTAAACAAGGAGCACAACTGGCGGCACTCCTTCACGGCCACCTACTTCATCCTCCACGTCCCGTCCGGCGGCGTGGAGCCACTATTCAAGGAGGACGACCAGGCCAAGGTGCAGCTCGCGAGCTGGAGCCCCCGGAGCGACGCCATCTCCTTCACCATGAACAACAACATCTACATCCGGCGCGTCACCGAGCCCGCGGATACCGTCCAGATCACAAAGGACGGCGGACCAGAGTACTTCTACGGTATCCCCGACTGGGTCTACGAGGAGGAGGTGTTTAGCGGACGCGAGGCCACCTGGTGGTCCGACGACGGCAAGTATCTCTCCTTCCTGCGCACCAACGAGACGGGCGTCAAGGAGTTCCCCATCCAGTACTACATCTCGCGCCCCAGCGGCAACATGCCAGCCGTGGGCGACGAAGCCTATCCCGAGGTCCGCCAGATCAAGTACCCCAAGCCGGGCTCACACAACCCCGTCGTCGACCTCCAGTTCTACGACGTCGCCAAGCGAGAAGTGTTTTCCGTCCCCATCGACGGCGACTTCGCCGACGATAACCGCATCATCAACAACGTGCTGTGGGCGGGCGGCAACGTCCTCGTCAAGGAGACGAACCGAGTGGGTGACCACCTCAAAGTGGTCCTCGTCGACGTCGGCAACCGCGAGGCCAAGACCATCAACGACAACGATGTCGCCAAGATCGACGGCGGCTGGTTTGAAATCTCCCACAAGATGACCTACATCCCCGCCGACGCCGCCAAGGGCCGCAAGCACGACGGCTACGTCGACACCATCGTCCACGATGACTTTGAGCATCTGGCCTACTTCACCCCTGTCGACAACCCGAAGCCCGTCATGCTCACGGCTGGCAATTGGGAGGTCCAGGACGCGCCGTCGGCCGTCGATCTCGCAAACAACCTCGTCTACTTTGTTGGCACGAAGGAATCGTCCATCCAGCGCCACGTCTACTCCGTTAAGCTCGACGGCTCCGACCTGAAGCCCCTGACGGACACCTCCGCCGAGGGCTACTACGCTGTCTCCTTTTCCTCGGGCGCCGGCTTTGCACTCCTCTCGTACAAGGGCCCCAAGATCCCCTACCAAATGGTCATCTCCACGCCGTCAACCGCAGCCACGTACAGCCGCGTCATCGAGGACAACTCGGACCTCGCACTCCGCGCCAAGAAGCACGAGCTCCCCGTCCTCAAGTACGGCACGCTCGACCTGGACAACGGCGTCACGGTCAACTACGTCGAGCGCCGCCCGGCGCACTTCAACCCCAAGAAGCGGTACCCCGTCCTCTTCCACCAGTACTCGGGCCCCAACTCACAGATGGTGGCCAAGAAGTTCGCCGTCGACTTCCAGTCGTATGTCGCCTCCGCCCTGGGCTACCTCGTCGTCACCGTCGACCCCCGCGGCACCGGCCTCCTCGGCCGCAAGCACCGCGTCGCCGTCCGCTCCCAGCTCGGCCTCCTCGAGGCGCAGGACCACATCGCCGCCGCCCGCCACTTTGCCTCGCTCGCTTACGTCGACGCCGACCGCCTCGCCATCTGGGGCTGGTCCTACGGCGGCTTCGCGACCCTCAAGACGCTCGAGCAGGACGCCGGCCGCACCTTTTCCTACGGCATGGCCGTCGCCCCCGTCACCGACTGGCTCTTCTACGACAGCGTCTACACGGAGCGCTACATGCGCCACCCCCAGGACAACCCTGAGGGCTACCGGGCTTCGGCCGTCAGCAACGCCACCGCCCTCGGCCAGAGCAAGCGCTTCCTGCTCATGCACGGCGTCGCCGACGACAACGTCCACTTCCAGAACTCGCTGACGCTGCTCGACGCCCTCGACCTGGCCGGCGTCGAAAACTACGACGTGCACGTGTTTCCCGACAGCGACCACGGCATCTCCTTTCACCGCGCCAACCGCATCGTCTACGATAGTAGGTCCACTCTCCCTCGTCGATGCTTCCGAAGCTGTTTTTGTACGCACACGCTAACGTTTGGACCAGAACTCAACAACTGGCTCATCAACGCCTTCAACGGGGAGTGGCTCAAGATTACCGACCCCAAGCCCAACGACAAGCTGCGGAGACGCTCCAACGAGGGCGAGGGGAGCTTGACTGCATACAAGGAGGTGGTGTGAGATGATGTATCCATCCGTACACAGTACTATAAAAGGAAAGAGATGGGCTTGTTTCAGCGCGATGATAACTCGGGTGTGCCGTGACGAAAAAGATGTCGGAACCCTCAACGTGCACGTACAGTCCCAGCCAGGGCCGCATCATCCAGAGCCAAATCAGCAACTTGATTACTATCATACAACATACAGTAAACTGCGACTTCCATGCCTCTCATCTCGCCTGGCCCGAAAATGCCCGCCTCCAAGTCTACCTGCAGCAAAAACTAAAATGATAGTCGATGCCAGATTAAACCTCTCCCCAACAAAGCGTCGTCTTTCGTCACAACAGCGATAGCAAACCCGGACCCCCCACGAGCCATCATCGGGTACGTCCGTTTTCTTACGCCCAAGAGAGAAAAACGTGGTGGTTACAGTCATGAGCTTAAAGTGAAATTCCTGAATCATCCTCGGTCCGTGGAGACGCGGATGGCGTCCGCAACGCCGATTCCTTCCCTCCATATGACGAATAGCCATGGACAACGCCCATCGGCCTAGTATAAGCAGGGACCCAGGCCCACACGGGCACTTGCATCTAGTAACCGTAGCCGGTGGGTTGCGGTGCGAAGCCATTGGCCTGGCCGTTCGGAGCAGGCGATGTGGCTCCCATGTTGCCGCCAGGTCCAGCGGTGATCATGAGCCGACTACCGCCAAGAATAGGCGTGTTGTCCTCCGTCTTTTCTTGCTCCTTCTCCCTGGCCTTGCGGGCTTCGTTGTCGGCCCTGAGGAGCGCAATCTCCTTGGTCTGTTGCGCCAACATGTTGATCATGTAGGGCATGCTGAAGTCGGTGAGACCGTGGCGCCACGACAGCTCAAGGACGAGGTCCGGTCGAATGAGTTCGTTGCAGGCGTAGAGCATGCCGGTGTAGCATTCACGGTGTCCAATGTCGACAAACTGACTCTGGGTTAGCTTCACGTCATGAGGTGCGCGCACATTGCAGAAAACTTACGTAGCGAAGGAGATCCTCGACGATATCGGTCTTACCCGACGTAGCCGCGGTCTCAATGGCATCCTTGAAGAGCTTGTCCTGCTTGGACAGGGAAATCGACTTCTCCCACCGCTTGTTCTTGCGGTAGATGTTG
The DNA here is from genome assembly GCA_002916505.1 of Tolypocladium paradoxum. Lineage (NCBI taxonomy): Eukaryota > Fungi > Ascomycota > Sordariomycetes > Hypocreales > Ophiocordycipitaceae > Tolypocladium > Tolypocladium paradoxum. Next base: position 81,704 of record PKSG01000515.1, read on the forward strand.
GCCGCAATCTGGCGGAAGAAGATGAGGTCGTGCTTCTCCAGACGGCCGGCCAGTTCGACCGCGTCGTAGTTGTCGTAGTTCTGGACAGAGTCCCGGAGGGTCTTGTAGTCCTCTTCCTCGATGAGGAGGTCGTTGACAGCCTCGTTGACGATGCGCTTGTTCTGCGACTGCACGTTGAGTAGGAAGGGCTTGATAAGCGGCAGGCTGTCGTTCTTCTGGAACATCTTTACGACGCGGTTGACGTCAATGCGAGCCGTCAGAGCAGCGAGCAAGTCCGTCAGCAAAGAGGGGTGCTGTTCGACGTAGAACTTGATGCCTCGGTAGTAGATCTCCAGGTTGGCAACCTTGACGACAATCTCCTTGAACTGCTGGTGCTCCCACGAGTTCTCAGGTCGCTCGATGACGGCGAGGGCAGCATTATCAAACTCGTCGTAGTGGCAGTAGCAGAAGACCAGCTCAGGCCACAAGTTGGCTTCCTCGCAAGCACGAATCATCTTGGGCATATTCATTCTAGACCAGAAGAGCTTAATGTGCTCCATGAGACGCTCCGGGTGGTATCTGGAGAGAGCTATACCCAGCTCCGTGAACATGCCCATGTGGGCGCGCTCGAGGCCAAGGCCTTGCTCGAGAAGGCTGATGAGCTCATCAAAGTACCCGTTGCGTTCGTACTCCTTGACGAGCGTCTGCAGCTGCTCGGCATCAACAATCAGGTTCAGGCCGCAGATTTGAGCCAGGCGGAACTCCTTCTTCTCAACGCAGGCCTCGTGGACCTGCTTCCAGACCTTGATGTTGTTGGCCTTTCGCGCGCAGTCAACGGCAGCCTGGTAGTCGCCGAGGTGCACAAGAGTGGTGGCAAGCTTGGCCCAGTTGGAGATGCTGCTGTAGAAGATCTTGGAGGCCTCGAACAGACCCTCCTCGTAGGCCTTGTCGCCAGACTCCTCAACGTTGGCAACGTTGGTGGCGTGCAGGAAGTCCTCGAGCTCAGAAAGCTGATCCAGACGAGCGTAGCAGAATGCCAGGGCAGTGTCGATGGCGGGTTCACGCAGCGTCTTGCGGGCCATGCGCAGGTACTTGACGAGGTCCTCGTTCTTGCCAGCATGGGTGGCAATCTCGATCACCTCGGGGTAGTTCCTGGGATCATCGGCCTTGATGTAGGAGTCAATGGCGTCAGAGACTCGGAGACCATCCAGCTGAGCCTTGGCGACCTTGCTCCAGACCTCTGGAAGGTCAACCTCCTCGGCATATGCTTGGGAGCGGTCGATGCTAACGACGTGTTCGACAAGAACGTTGACGGCAGCCGTCTTGTTATCGGCCTTCTTGTAAATCTCGAAAGCCTCCTCAAACAGGCCCACATCGATACAGGAAGTGGCAATCTCATCGGCGTTGTATCCATCCAGCTTGTGGATGTAGTCCATCACACGCGCCTTGTCTGCCTTGGCAGCGGTGAACAAGAGCAGGTTCTGCAGGTTCTGGTTGTCGCTAAAGGGTGACGGCTCCAGAACAATCTTCTCGAGGAGCTCAATAAGCTCCAACGGCAAGTCGTTCTCGAGGAAGGCCGAGACCGCAACGGAGACCTTGGCAGGGTCGGTGGACTCGGGAACAGCGGTGGCGTTGACCTGGTCCACAACCGAGCGGCGGTGGATGTTATTCTCGCTGAGGACAAATCGCCAAAGCTCGGCATCGGATCGCTCCAAGAGATATCGAGCCTGCGCGCGGTACATGGCGTTCTCGTTGGTGATGTTGACCAGCTCCAAGTCGTTCTGGCCCTTGGAGTAGGCAATGTAGGCCAGGTTGGGGTCGCGCTTCTCGCAGTACTTGCCCACAGTCAACGTGTCATACTGGTCGTTCTCCTTGAGGAACTTTTCCGGGTTGTTGTTGGAGTCGATATAGATCTTGGCCAGCGCATTGTAGACGGCCTGCTGCTGGTTACCGGCCTGCAGAGTGGCCTCCAGGAAAGGCAGCAGAAGCTTGAGGCGGTTTCGCGACTCGACTTCGGAGACCAGGTCGTCGATGCTGATCTCGTTGGCGTTGACAGTGCCCAGCAACTGTCTGATAATGTTCTCGTCGCAATCGACATCGAGCAGCCCACCGATAACCGCGGGCGTTCTGGAAGGGTTGACGCGCTGAACATACGCCTCGATAGCCTGGAACTGCTGGTTCTGGTAGAGGTACAGGATCAAGTCGTGGACAAAGTTGAATCGGTCGCACACAATGATGAGGGGAAGCTGCTCGGGCAGTCTCGCCTCCTTGAGGAAGTTCTTGACCTTTTCGGGGTTGTAGCTGTTGCTGTCTCGGCAAATGCGCTCCACTTCGTTGAGCTGGTTCGACTTGGTCGCAGCCTCAATGTACTTGAAGTGCACGTCAGGGTCCTCGGAGAGGTTGACGATGCTGCCGAGGTAGTAGAAGAGGCCCTCGGACGTCTTGTACTTCTCAAACAGGTCGATGAGACGAACCGGGCCAAGGAGCTCAGAGTACTTGGTCGCAATGTTGACCACGGACTGCAGGTTTTGGCGAATGTTGCTCTTCATCATGGCATCGAGACAGTCGAGAGACTGCTCCACAGACAGCTTGCCAAAGAAGTTGGTCAACCACTCAGGGTTGAAGTTGGCGCTGCCAGGAATGTTGATGATGACGCGCTTGATGGCCTCGGCATCTTCATACAGCTCGAGAGCCTTCTGGGACAGGCCAGCTTGCTCGCAAAGCTGGGCAATCCGAGGCCTGTCAAAGTGCGTGAACATGTCGTTGCCAAGGATAGCCTCGGCTACCTGGGGCGCATGCATCAGGTTCATCTCGAGCAGACGAGTCTGCAGGCGCGCGTGCTCCGGCTTGTTCTCCTTGAGCGCATCGAGCAGGAAAGCAGTAGCCTGCTGGATCATGCCTTGCGACTGGAAAATGTCGCAGACACGCTCAAAGTCGACCAACGGGCCCTGCTCGCTATTGGCCAGGGCGGTAGCGAACTCGGCGCCCTTCTCGGGGTTGACGCGGATGATGTGCTGCAGGAGCTGGATGTAGTCGGGCTGGTAGCCGGTCTGGGCCGAGTAGGGCAGGATCTTGTCAAACTGTCCCGTCTCAGCGAAGCCAGCGACGACCTTTTGGGGCACATTGGCTTTGAGGTAGATGGTGAGGGCCATGTTGACATCATACGGCCGCACCATGTCGCCCAGCTGCTCCGAGCAATCCAGCTTGCCCTCCTTGAGCCACTTCTCCAGCAGGTGCTTTCGATTCTGCTGGAGAACGGGCTGGGCGAGCTCGATGGTCTCGTGTCGGTTCAGCACACCCTTGTCCAGAAGCATGCCAAAGTACTGAAGAGTAAAGGCCATCTGACCTGGCTGCGCAGGGAGTCGCTTGAACTTCTCGATCGTCTGGGCGGTTCGGAGGAAGCCCCGGGGGGAGTTGGCGGCAATCTTGGCGGCTTCCATGTAGTTGCCAGAGTTGAACAGCTGGTCGAACTGCTTCGCATAAAGGTTGTCCGCACCAGGAAGTCCAGCTCTGGAGGCCAGCTTGATGGCAATCTCTGTATTCGCGGGGTTCTCGAGGAGGTAGGGGATGATGGCCGAGTCGTCGATGGTGACAAAGAGCACTTGGCCCTTGCGGTTGATACCCACAAGGCCAGAAGAGTCGCTGTCGGCGCAGCTGGTGAAGATGGTCTCGCTCGAGATTCGGTTCATGTAGATGAGGGTGCCGGTCTCAAGGTCGTACAGGTGAATGAAGCCGTACTTGGTGACCATGAAGATGACGCCGTACTTTTGCGAGATTTGCAGCGCCACGGGGAAGTCGTTGGTCGCTTCGGGAGGGAAGTAGATGTCGACGGCCTTTTTCAGGAAAGCCGGGTTCGACTCAGCATGGTCAACCTCAACGACGTGGAGCTTGGCGCCGGTGGCGGTTCGCACGGCGAAACTGAAGAGCCTGGTGTCCTGAGGGGCACCCTCGAGTCTCAGGGAGCCAAAAGCAGCGGCATGGCCCTCGATGGCTTGACTAATGCCACGGTCCTTGGAGTACAGCTGCATGGCTCCGACGACGCGGCCGCCCTGGGAGGAGATGCCAACGACGACCATCCACTTGCCGTCCTCGTTGGCGCGGTAGTTGATGATTTGGCAGCCCTAGGACAGATGTCAGGCGATTAGGTCGCGAAGAGGGGAATTGGGCCAAACGTACGTTCAAGTTGGCATTGCGCTCAAAGACCTTGGAAGGCGCGTCCTGGGCGGAGTCGTAGACGTCCCAGTGGTAGACAGCGGTAGTGGTGACGAGACCAAGGGTGGACTCGCTGATCCACTTCCAGAACTGGACGTCTTCGTTCATTGTGCACGACTTGAGCTTCTTCTTCTGCTCGAGGTCGAAGATCTGCAGCGTCCGGGACTGGGCCTTGAGGGCAATGACGTGTCGATTCCAGTGCATGATGGCACTGTCGGCCTTGATGGGCCGACGCGTGACGTTGTTGCCATTCTTGAGCTCGACGATGACGACCTCTGGTTGGGCGGCCTCGCTCTTCTTTTCTCGGACGCAGATGTAGGAGTCGGATTCGAGGGTCTGCCGCGTGTCACGTCCGGGTTAGCATTGTGCCGTGCTCGGCCGGTGCAGTCGACTTACGCAGGAGTTGAAGCCAATGGATTGCGTGTCCACTCCGACGTTGGCGAGCTGCACCAGCTCCTGAAACTTGATGGGCAGAGGCGCCATGGCGCCGGTGATGTGTCTGCGATTTCAGGAGGCACGAGCCGTCGATCAAGTTGATGCTCCTAGGGAGTGGCGCGAGCGGGAACGTCGCGAATGACGGGATCGTCGTCGATGGTCGATGACGCTGCTCAAGGTGGGCTTCGTGGGCGACGACGTGAGAAGTTGGCGGAAGCTTCCATGCGCCGTGCGGCACGGGCGGAGACAAAGGCGCGGCAAATCGAGGGGGAAAATGCAGGGGGAATGATCGAGAGAAGGGGGCAAGGCGTGAGGCAGAGGATCGCGTCCGTCAACTGCTGATGGCAAGCAGGCGGCGTCGTCGTGGGTGTTGATGGCTCGTCTGTGAGGTTAAGGAGGCAGGTCGGGCAAGCAGCCTCCTTTCAGGCTACGTATCTGTTCGTTCCGCGACCTGCCAGCTGCGGGAGCGAAGCTGCTGCACCAATCCGGTCGTGCGGCGCGGGGATCAAAGAAGTTCCGCTCCACCGCGGGTACGTACCCGCCAAGGCTGTGAGACGCATGGCACGTGCGCGTCATCCACGGCTGAGTCTGCTGTCAGGGGCTGGGGCCTGAGCACAACTGCAGGCAGCCACTGAGCTTGTTTGCTGGAATGCCAGTTTCTCTTTGTCTGGGTACCTAGGTAGGCACAAGGTACGAAATCTCGACAAAGGAGATGGTGCACCTGAAACAGAGGTGGAGCGTTAGCAGGCGAAGGATGTCCAAACACCTCCACAAGCCACACGGTTCCGCCCTGGAGAAACAACTACAGTAGCAACACGGTCCTCTAACCAAGTTGGATATAATTCAACTTTTTGCCCTAGAATTTCCCAACGAGCGTGGATTGTCCTCTCATCCTACATACAGTCGTTCGCATGTCCGTGTGGCACCTCAACAGTCCACCCTCAAGTCAGATGCATGTTTCACTCATCGGAGACAAACGCTGTAGCTCACCCGTTGTGTGGGGGCCATTGTACTGCAGGAGGTAAAGGAAGCAATTGCATCATGGGCGAAAAGCAAACACAAAAACAACACGTACTCGACCGAGTCCGCGAGTGGCCATGACCATGTTCTAGTCTCTTTGGGTGCGTGGCGCACCATCTGCAGGCCTGCCGAGCATCCGGAGACCAACACATGGCCCATGGGCTTATGACCCAATCATTGCATCAGCCATCCAATTATGCCCTGATCACTCATGCAGACTGCTGAAGAACTCGGGAGCCGCCTGAGAGACATTAATAAGCCACCAACAGCCCCTCAAGTCTCGCGAGGTACGCTTGCCATCTCGTCAACCTGCCGAGATGTCTTGCTGGCCCAGGACTCACCAGCTCCGCCTTGCCCAAAGCATCAACGAGACTTGATCAATCCGTCAATCAATATTCCCTCTACATGCACCCACCATGCCGCCTGCCATCGTCCGCAGACTCTACCCTCGCGCATGCGACAACAGGCTCCCAGTATCCCATCCAGAGGTCAGGGTAAATCGGGTCAAGTTCTTCAAAGCAGCCTCGCTGAATTTCGTCCTGCTTCTATTGTTGTTCCTAGGCCTTTTCTGTTACATGTTTGGAGCCTTGTTTCAGGAAGAATCTCGCACCCATAGTCTGCAGATACTATGGGTTGATTACGACGGCGGCATCGTTGGCGATGCCGTCCGCGACGCCTACAAGACGTTGCAATCGGATGGCTTTCCCACTCTGATTGAGCGACCAACGTCGGAATTTCCATCCAAAAGCGACCTAAGGGAAGCTGTTTGTAGCACCAACTACTGGGCCGCTTTGTACACATCTCCCCGAGCCTCCGAGAGTCTAGGCCTTGCCATCTCCGGCTCCGACGCATCACAATTCAACCGATCAAACATGCTCTCTTTCATTTGGAACGAGGCCAGCTATCCTACTGTTATGGACAGCCTTATCGCTAGCAACCTTCACACCCTCTCTGATGGCGCCCGTGTCGCCTACATAGCTCGCAATGGCACCTCGGCTTTCTCTACTATCCCACCCAACAACCCCGCCGCCATCTCCGCCTTCACCAACCCCTGGACTCTGTCGTCCATCAACATCCAGCCAACAACTCAAGGCACTCGTGCCGTCTACAATACAATAGTCATTGTGTTGATTCTAATTCAAGACTTCTTCTACCTTGGCGCCATCAATGGACTCGGCGTCAAGTTCAAAATCTACTCACGAATATCGCCCACACGCATCATTCTTGTCCGCGATATCATCTCCGGCACATACACCATGGTTGGGTCCCTGCTAGTTACTTGTGCCCTCTGGGCGTTTAAAGCCCACTGGAACGTGTCTGGCAAGCAATTTGCCCTGACCTGGATGATTCTATGGCTTCTCGCTCACGTGAATTTCCTCACGCTCGACGTCTTTACTATCTGGATACCGCCGCAGTACGTTCCCATGGCCCTCATTTCTTGGGTCGTGATAAACATCACTTCAATCATATATCCATTCGACCTATCGTCTCCATTTTATCGCTGGGGGTACGCCCTGCCGGCGCACGCAGCCTATGAGGCGCTCACAGACAACTGGTCCAGTGGTTGCGCTCCGCACTTGTACTACGCACTCCCAGTCTTGTTCGCCTACGAGCTAAGCGGGCTTTTCTGGACCAGCCTGGGCGTGTACAGGCGCTGTCATTACACCGTCGTCACAGAGGAAACCGCCCAGGAGGCGATGCGGATGCGCGTGGAGGCGGCGCTCAAGCTAGAACGAGAGCATGACAGGCGTTTGGGACAAGAAGATACCGAGAAGACGGTACGAAAAGCCGAAAACGGAGAATCTTCCCGCATAGAGGAAACTGCCGGCGATGTTGACCAGGAGATACCTGGGGACAGGGAGGTACAGGAAGAAGACAGGGAGCGGGCAGAGAGGGAACTTGAAGAGGTTGATGGTGAAATTGAGAGAATGGAGACACGGGCAACTCGGATGTCAAATTTCGGGCCGACTTTTCATCTTGTGGGTTCCGAGAGAGAGTAGCATTGTTTATCTTTGCTCTATGGAGGATATCTTCATATTTTACCATAGCACCAAGTACTCCTCAGTGTCAAAGCCGCTCAGGCCGCGACACGTCCCGTCCAATCCGGTTGTCACAACAGCGCTTCTGGACTTATCCCGTAGCGACTTTGTGTGTTTTTTGCGAAGGCGTTGCCCGAACTCATCGAGGGGCTGCAACTGGGAAAACTCCGTTACATGCATCGATGATCTCGCCTCTTGTCTCCCCGGTATGAGCCATTCGCGTCCTACAAGGCAACCCGATCGTGTGTACCCAGAAGGCCGGGTTGGCATTGAGTAGGCGCTTGACGCCTTGGTGGATCTAGGTCTCCTATATCTTCTCGTTCTCCTTGCTCGCCTAAGCCTATAAGGGCCGCTGCTGAGACTCGAGAGAGCTTTCGTACCCCAGGGGACGAGAGAGCTATCGTGCCTTGCCTTCGACCGTTAGCTTCGTAAGTCGTCCTCTACTAACGTCGCCTTCAATGGTGACTATAAAGCTCTAGAAGCTTGATCGCCTGCTTAACTTGGCCGTCCTCTTAGTATGCTATCGTAAGTGCGTGCTATGAAGCGAGTCGAGAAGGGTGGTCTTCTGCTAATATCTTCTCAATGAGCGCGAGGGTAGAGAAGAGCTTTGAGATATTGTAACGGTCTCAACGAAGTATATTAACAACTGGTTGAGCGACTCATACGAGTATCTCAAAGCTAAAGAAGGAAAGAAGAAAGGAGCACGCCACGGGCTCGCTGCCTTTATCCTAGCAGGCGTTGCCGTAGTAATCATACGGGCAACGAGACAAGAACACACAGGGTCAGGGGTCCGTAGACTCCCAAGGAGTGCAACGGCGCCCGGGCTACAACACGTGACTACCGTCGAGAGTGTAAGCCGAGACTCCCACAGGCTCAGCCCGTTACAAAAAGCACGCTGATTTCCCGCTCAAGTAGATGGAAGTCAAGAGTCTTTATAGTTTAAGTTATAATACTACTCGCATCTTGCCTCGTAACGCGATACGGTTTATCCCTTAGGAACCCAAACCGTCACATAGTGCTTGAGATTATTTCGCCACCTTCTAAAACGATGCTTAGATGTCCGGTTTCTGCGACTATTAGCTTCGTATACACTCGCAAGCGCGTACTGCGAAGCAAGTCGAGAAGGATGGTCCTCTGCTAATATCTTCTCCTTAATAGCCACCACTTTCTCTAGAAGCTCGATCGCCTGCTTAACTTAGCTATTAGCTCGGTACGCTATCGCAAGCGCGTGCTCTGAAGCGAGTCGAGAAGGGTGGTCCTTTGCTAATGTCTTCTCCCTAATAGCCACCACATTCTCTAGAAGCTCGATCGCCTGCTTAACTTGGCCATTGGCTTGGTACGCTATCGCAAGCTCGTGCTGTGAAGCGAGTCGAGAAGGGTGGTCCTCTACTAATGTCTTCTCCCTGA